>JAMKCH010045770.1:0-68203 GCA_023653785.1 Ophioderma brevispina | reverse complement strand
GTCTAAGGGCAACATACGTGTGCGTTAACACTGTGTATGGTCTTTACCCAACAATCGTGTAATAGTAATCAATGCCGAAAATATAACAATGCTTGGACCTAGTCTAATAAACTATTCAATTATTTACAAATAAGCAAAACTCGGATTACGATTTGCCTAATTGTGTTTGCGCCGATCTCCCATGACTACTAGATGAACTTTGACTCCACACTTTAGGTAGTGCTCCACTCCCTCAAAGCCTCATAGAAAGTAGACCAAAATTACTGAAACAGTGGGGCTTACATCCGGGTATCCATATGCTTTTATTGTCCCTTTCGAAACACTTTCGATAGTGGTAATAAGTAACTATCCAACAGTTACACCGTACAATAGTACACTGTAGAAAGTTAGAAGTGTTAGTAAAACAGGCGTGTAAATAAAATTAAGAACATCAACGCTATTTTAAATTATTGCTCTTGACGTGTACTTTCTTTAACTTGTTAATACATTTTACGTCACGTGATTCAGTTTAAGCAATCAACTGTAAGTTCAGCAAATTTATCATATAAATTCGTTATTTTAATAATTCACAGTTGCCTGTGTTTTTGTTTG
Source organism: Ophioderma brevispina (assembly GCA_023653785.1). Classification (NCBI taxonomy): domain Eukaryota; kingdom Metazoa; phylum Echinodermata; class Ophiuroidea; order Amphilepidida; family Ophiodermatidae; genus Ophioderma; species Ophioderma brevispina. The sequence continues at coordinate 67,612 of JAMKCH010045770.1, read as the reverse complement.
ATTTTTTTTTGGCCATTACGGATATCAACCGCTCAAATGAATCTGTAGAAAGAACGCCAAAAATACTGTTTATTGCAGAGATTCCACCCAGAAGTGCGAAGTTCGTACTCGAATGTTCATCGAAAGAGTGGCCTGAAAGACAACAGAACATTTCAAAAGGAATCAGGTAAATATGCAGTGAAGTGTGATTACAATTTGATTAACACGCAAATATTGTGATTTTTAGTTGAAAGCAGCTCAACAAAGAGTTTGTGATCGAAAGATAGCAAAGGGTTTACTTATTGTAATTTGCCGTTTTAGTGTGTAGTTTACACGCAACCGACCATATTATACTGAAAAACTAAATGGTTAGTGACGTGGTTCTGTGTAATATTTGTATTATGCGCGGACTCTGTATGTCGACTTGTTCCCAAGATGCATCGGGAAAACCTCACCTCTCAGAGGCAATCGTTGGCGGCACACCGTTTTGCGAATAGCGATAATTAATATTGGCTTGAACTAAACTTTTTTTTCTCAACTTGAAGAATATAGATTGGGAATAAGCTGGTGTAGCCTTTTGTGTCAACACTTCTAATATCGGTGTACAGGCGTGTTATTTTAAAATGGATACTATCAAATAAAAACGCAAATGGTCAAAGACGTGCTAAAAAGTGTCAATAAATGTGACATGATTGTTGACCTCCAAAGCAGATAATGGTAATGTTTACTCTTGACACATTCTCCGATATATCTCCGGGGGTTTGCCTAAATTTCGATATAGACCAACATGTGTATGAAACATGTACATAACACTTAAAGGGACATAATGGCATGAGAAAAATTGACATAATGCAAAGGACCCTTACTGAAATCACTTCCACGAGTTTGACAACAATTTCGATGTTTATATTCTGTAAAAACAGTAAAAACAGGGGGAGGTGGCAGTTTGTGGCAATTTCTGGAACAAGGATGCTGACATTACTGCCAGCATTTACCAAACTTGAAAAGCATGTTGTCATGCAGCTCACAGACCATTGCTATTGTATAATGTGCTAATCCCGGCTAATTTATCTTTCACTTGCCAGATCAATATCTAACTACAAGCTTAAAGTACAATGCCTGAATCCCGGTTTGAATGTTTTTGAATTGTGTCGCAAAACATGCTAGATACACTGTAAATTCTGTCAGGGATGTGAACACCTTGCTTTTCTGTTCCAGAAATTGCCACAGACTGCCACCTCCCCCTGGAACTCTTCCTGTTCTTGCTGTTTTTACAGAATGTAAACATCTAAATTGTTTTCAAACTCGTGGAAGTAATTTCATCAAGGGTCCTTTTTTCATGTCATTTATGTCCCTTTAATCCTCGTCTTACCAAGCCTTTTTGTAACACGGTTTATATACCAATGGGGAGGGTGTGGTTAGCACCCCTCAAGAATTCGTTATAAATCACCCGATGCTTAGAATTTTGATACCAATAATAGCTATGGTCCTGTTCTTTCCATTGATACCAAAATAAGTCTAACATACCCAGTATGGCATCACAGAATCGTCATAAAGCCCGCGAGTTGGCAAAATTAGCCTTTTCTACAGATATTACGCAAAATCACCCTGGTAAGATGATGGTTAATAGTAATAATACTGATCACTAAAAAATAATATTTTTACGTGCAGTCGGGTCAGGTGGGGTCAGAAAATTCAGATCGGAAAAGTGGGTTCACTTAATGGCTCAACCCGAAGAATAGCCAGAAACTGCTACTTGTCAGTGTTATTATCAATCTTTTCGATGATGTAGTGCACGTTGGTAACGACTGACTATACTGGTTCATGCACCTGTTTCGAATTATAGGTTTGATGTTGTGATTAATGTGATAAGTGGTTCCTACCAAAGTTTGCATGAGCCACTGAGCAGGCAACGGTCTTATTCTAACGTGTACAGCATTACAACGAATACCGCCGGATTTTCGTAACAGGCTCGTTGATGATCCTATAATCTTCTATAATGGTGGCTAATTCTAGAACATTATATCCAGTAAATCCAGAACGACAAGGAAGGATTTATGGGAAGAAGTCCGATTTTAGATGCAGGAGGAAACCGAAATTCTCATTGATCGGCAACCAAATTCGCGAACGACACGGGGAATTGAACCCGGACCGAATTGGTGAAAGGCGAGTGGGTGAACCACTACACCAGCCCGCCCTCATTTCCAATTTTAAATTATAGATTAATGATCAAGAATTACTCAGATATTTAATCAACCATTATTTTGCCATCACTTTCCGTTCTGGTCTACTTTGTTCAGCAGCTAAAACACATGGATGGCGGCATCTTTAACATCAGATTAAAAAGTATTTAAATAACACGCGTCCACGCAGTTCTTACCTAAGACTAATCCTCCTATGAAATTTCCGAATGCAAAGCATATTGACACGTAGCTGAATCCTAGTACGGCAAGATCTTCACCAACTATTTCCACAGCAGATGAGAAGGTCAGAAGAGGTAGCGTACCAATCGCGAATCCGTTGATGAAAGCAAGAATTGCTAGCGGCGCAAAACTAATGAAAAGAATATCTAGGAAGAACGCGATTGCATTGACTGAAGACAGGGTAATTAAATATTGCAATGCCGTGATGTAATCACTCTGTACGATTGGACCCATTAATAATCTTCCAAAGAGGGAACCAATGCCACCAAAAGAGGAAAGAAAGGATGCTTCTCGAAGATTCATGCCCTTGAGTACGCCATGAGGGACAAGAAATATTGCCCATCCTGCAAAATTGAAGCCTATCAACATCATAACTGGTGCAACCGGAATAAATTTAGGTGTGTCTACAAATACAGATCTAAGATCGCACGTTAGTTTTCGCACAGCCTTGATAATCGGAAGACTTAACGAGGAAATCAGAGACGATTTAGTCTCTTCTGATACATTTCTCGGTTCTGAATTTTCTTTGGTCTTGTTCGTTATCCACAGTATGCAGGTAATTGTTCCCTTGGTGTATTGGTTTTTTTCATTATATCACCGCAGACGACGTTATTGGCATTTATTGCACCCAACAACATGGCTCCTCCTCTCCAACCATATTTCTCGATAAAGAAACCTGTAACCCGCGGAGAGATCATCAGACCTAATGAGCCACCGCCAAACCCATAACTCCGACCATGCTGCTCATATGGTGGGAAATATTTTGGCACTATAGCTAATCGAAGCCATGTATTCATCCAAATCCAACCTAAGACATAAAAAAGAAACTGGGGGTGAGTCAGAATTACATAAATAAATGAATAATAATAAATAAGGGAACGCAAAGAAATAACCATCCTGAATTATAATAAATGAATTTTCGTTCTGTTTTCGATGATCTCAGAACACAAAAAGAGAATACGAATCACTCTTTCCAAATTATCATGCACCCGTTCGTGATAGATTTTTTTTAAATTAATACAAAGATTTGGGCAAAGATTTAGTATTAGAGTCGTGAGAGCAGCTAAGGGTCTAGTGGAAATCGCAGGACTCATGATCATAACTTAAAATCCTTCGAGCCCCACTGGGGTCAACGTGTTTGCGTCTATGGGCAGGATACTTAACTCAACTGCCCTCTTCGACCCAAGCGAAATCTGGGAGCTGGCTATGGGAATATTACAATTAATGCTGATAAGCTGCGCTCCTCGTACTCCTAAATGCAAACGAGTGAATTCATCTTTTAGAGTGACTACCAACAAGGGCCCACTCTGAAAAGAGTGAAATTCACACCTGTCAAAGACACTTTTTTGGCTCAAATTTTCATTCTGATATTGACAAAATTATATCATTTTATCATTTGTTTATTATAAGAGTAAAAGTTTCACTCTTTTCAGAGTGGGCCCTGTAGTCCACACTAAAAGAGTGAAATTTACTCTTTTTTTAAAAATAGATTTGATTTTCTAAAATTGGCAAAAGTGTTTTGAGCCTGTTTACGGGATTAAGCGCTATATAAAAAACGTTATTATTAGTAGGATTCTTTTTGTTGTGGAGTACGAATATGATAACTGTAAGTGTTAGGTTCAAGAACCAAGCGTTAGAATTACGGTTAAAGGACTAGGGTACAGTATCATTACGACCAATTTATCTCCAGAGCGGACGCCCTTGTAGGTAGATCTCCTTTTTCTTTCAACAGGGTAACTAGCTACCCCCCTCATCAGTTTAACTTAGGAAGCCCGATGGGTTACGGATTAGCCACCGACAAACAGTGCGTAACCAACTTTTTTCCAGGGGGAGGGTGGGGGTCACATTATTTTCATGGGGGGGGCAAGCATCAGGGGCGGTTCCAGGAATTCTCAATAGAGTGAGCGCCAAATTTTTCCGCCTCCCTCCGCCTACGACTCGCCGGGTAGACCCCATTCTTAAACAGTCGGATCGAAATTCTGAAGGGGGGGATACCAACTTACTACAGCGTCCCCCGTGTGTAAAAGGCCATTCTTATATTTTGGGATTACATCTACAATGCGCCGGTGCCTTAGGAGCCCTAAACCGCCCCTAAGCATATGTTAAAATTGTAGTATGAGTATAGGACCCCCTTCTGGGTACGCCAATGCCGGCCACTCGGCCCTGAGAAAGGTGTATTTGTACAAGGAATGCTAGTAGAAGGCCCTCAAAGGAAGCCTATGCTTCTTTGTTGTAAGTGAAGGAAGGATATGGACTGTATTCAACGATTACCTTATAGATGTTAATGCAGACATCCCTTAATCAAGAAAACAAATGCCAACGATGTCGTGGATAGCTGGGAATCACGAAAAATGTGGAGTGAAATGAAGGGACTATGATTCCCAATTGTGTAAAGAGACGATCCGTAAAAGCGCTCACAATATATGATAAAAAATAAGTCGTTTTTAAAATATAATTATCATCATGCATGTTGGATTTATATTGTCAAACCGCATAATTGAGAGGGAGATATAATTTTGACCGTGTTATGCACTAGTAAAATGTCTTATAATTAAATATAATAGTAAAACATCAATGGTAGAACGTGATTTTATTGTGGTGGTGAATACCTCTCTAAGAAATTATTATGAAATACGACAAAAGGCAAATTAGATATTAAGAGGATAGATAATAAATGGAAATTGTATCAGTTTGGTTGGTCAATTTGTCGCTACATGGACGAAAGACATGTATAATTTTTAGCATAAGTTGAAAACGTAACCTTCTGTGTATAAAAATGCAGTGGTAATGTTTTAATACTTTCTTAGATAGGAATTCATCACAATAAACACATTCTACCATTAACACTTCCGTTAGTGGAAACTGAAAACCACTTTGCCATTTGATTTCGTTACCCAAACTCCAATCATTGGTGGGGTACGTCAGCACGACCACACAACAGGGAAAATAAAAATCCGTTGCACCGATTCAAAATGGTGCTCCAAAAACAAATTGCTTCACTATATAATTTAAAAAAAAATATTTTTTGAACTCTACTTTTATGAACTTTTCAGGGATAATTAGCTAACAGTCCCATCTTACCTTACAACAAAGAATAAATATTCACATTCTTTCGTTCAAAACCTATGGCGCCTGCCACCAAGTGTAGCGTATTTTTGGGACACATGGTACATGAGAGCGAGGTGATAAATTCTGGCACCAGATTACAGATTGCCCATTAGTTCTTTCATGATATTACAAAGTGGGAATTGCATATCTTCGCCGGCCGGATTCTACTGATTCCGAAAATCCATTTTGTGGAGTGTTTGTATAAATTTTAATTTCAAACTTCAAAATCACATATTGGTTATTTCAGGAGATAGAGGTGGCAATCAGTATATATTGTTTTAAGGGGAATTATGTGAATATCTAAAGATGAGGTGAAGCAATTAGTGACTCCGGGTTTCAATTTCGAGCGCCGTTTTACAGCTCGTTATCAAGAAACTTCAGAATGTTTGGGAATTATACAGATAATTTTTAGGGGTTTGCCGCTAAAATGTACACATGCATTATACATTTCTGATTAAGAAAGTACTTAGAACAATGTGAACCAGGTGTAATGTCTATCGAACCAGAACTTTTGAGAAAAGGCTATTACCAAAATTCTCAATTACACCTGGAATGCATTATCGCACGTGTTTCACTATTTTGACAATATTAAGGTAATGGGCTACCAGGGAATTGGCTACAGACACCATTTTGCAGACAAACTTATGACAGGCAGCAGAAGGGTATATTTCATTTGCTTTTTATTTGACATAAATCGGAATCGTGGTTCAAAAGGTACGGCAAACTAAAGATCGTAAATCGAGCACATTTCTCATAAATGATCAATATCGTTCCTTGAAAAACAATAAAATACATAAGAAAGTACCTACAACTGAAGTTAAATTTGATATAGATATTTGAAATTTTTAAAGAAATTAAATGCTAAACCTTATTTGCAGAATAAATAAAAAAAACGGTTGTTTTCTTTTGCGCATTGTTTTCTGTCATTTACGGTGTCCCATTTGAAAACAACAAGAGCAAGAACCACTAAATTTACACACAACCTTCTACTGTCATAGGAGAATGGCGTAACAGAAAACCTTTTCAAATTTTGCTCCATTTAAAAAATATGATTCAGAAATGAGATTTTTAAAAATATTTTTCCCTAAATGACCAGTTTCAGGATTTTTTTTTCAAATTCAGCACTTTATACCATGGAATTTAACAATTCGGCTCTGTTACGCCATTTTGAGAATGCGGTAGATTTAAAGTTTTGAAAAATAAAATTTAAGGTCGTTGTAAAACACCATACCAAATACCTTAGGAACCCGATCTGGTGTATATTGAATAAGGTTCTTAGAAGAATTACATAAAAATAAGAATCGCACTATGGATCCTAGATATCGGAGATGTTTAAAAGCCTACATACATATACAAACCAAATATCCCGATACACGTGCTTTCAAGAACGAAATTAGTCGAAATTTGTCGAAAATGGATAAAATATGAAATCAACAAACGTCTATACGCGAAATTAACCATGCAAACTCGAGTATTAAAAAAAACAAACAAACTGTATTTGAACCACGAAACTATTGCCGATGTTTGTGAGCTACTTACAATATATTTGGATACCTACAGGGGCCACCGTGTACCGCCTGGCTCTACCAAACTAACTTTTTAACACTTAAAACATATTTTGGATATGAACGAAAATATTTCGGATCTCTCGGATCTCGGGGCATATATGCAAAATAGCCAAAATGCCCGACAAATGGAAATTAAAAGACAGAGACATATATTAGCCGAAATAATAATAATAGTAGCAACGAACAATTAGACATTCTTATCAAGCATATTTGTATTGTTTCCATGCTTCAGATCCAAGATGGCGTCCCAAATTAACGTACAATTGGTTACTGTGCAATTGGTGATATTATAAAGGCATATTTAAGTAATAAATAATAATGCAAATAGAAGAAAAACAGTGAAATACCTTCTAAGGTCATTATCATTGAAATCTAATCTCAAGCATAATCAATCTGCATTGTTATCATGTATCAGATCCATTGTTACTGTGCTTCGGATCCCAAGATGGCGCCCAAAGTGGCCACAAGAAAAAAGTGCGTCCCAAATGTTTTTCGAAACCAGATTTTTGCGTATTTAGAATGCTTACCAATATAATGTATCACGCCTGAGGACTGGTGAATAAGACGAAAACGTTGTCTTTATGTAATAAATTTATACACAAGAAACTAGACCATCTTCCAGAAAGTCAATAAAGTGGATTGAAATTATTAATTCACAAGTGGGAAAATGTATTTCATGATGTACCCAGTGAGACTCATGTCATAACTCATGACCTTAATGTAGGCGATTCAAAGCCAATCAAACAACATTCGAATAGGGTGAATCCAATCAAACTGTAGCATATCAGAAATGTGGTGAAACACATGTCAGACAACATGATAATTAGGCAGAGTGATGGTGAATGGAGTTCCTCATGTATTCTGTTTCCCAATCTTGATAGTTCAATTCGTTTTGTCACAAATTTTCGGAAAGTCAAACTCTGTTCTAAACCAACTCGTTTCCGATTCCGCGGATCGATGATTGCAAAGATAGAGTTGGAAATTTGATTTATTAATGAGGTATTGGCAAGTTGCCCTTATTGACCGTGCTAAAGGAATGTTTGAAAAATTATCTCATGCAGATTTGACTGTGAATTTGGTGAAAAGTGAAAGATATTATCAGTGATTCACCCAAAAAATTCAAAATATTTGAAATTTGCAGAAATAGCTTAAAAAAAAAAAAAAAAAAAACATGTCAGACAACATGATAATTAGGCAGAGTGATGGTGAATGGAGTTCCTCATGTATTCTGTTTCCCAATCTTGATAGTTCAATTCGTTTTGTCACATATTTTCGGAAAGTCAAACTCTGTTCTAAAACCAACTCGTTTCCGATTCCGCGGATCGATGATTGCAAAGATAGAGTTGGAAATTTGATTTATTAATGAGGTATTGGCAAGTTGCCCTTATTGACCGTGCTAAAGGAATGTCAGTCTTTTATAAGTCCAATGGGCTATACCAATACAAAAATAATGGCATTTGGTCTCAAACATTCTGCCGCAACATTTCAAAGTATATAGTAGCAGACAAAGAAAATTATGAGGCTTATATGGACGAAATCCCTGTGCGTATAGCCAGACATGGGAAGAACACATGAGACAGCTCAATCAATTGTTTGAAAAATTATCTCATGCAGATTTGACTGTGAATTTGGTGAAAAGTGAAAGATATTATCAGTGATTCACCCAAAAAATTCAAAATATTTGAAATTTGCAGAAATAGCTTATAATTGAAGGACAAGTCTATAGAATTCTATTAAGTTATTTTTTGCAACTGAAAACTTAACAGGAAAGGAATAAAACGGTAGTGCTCTAAGATATGAACCTCCATTCAATTATGTGTTGTAGTAAGTGTCCGTACGGACAGTAATGACTAAAAAACGTATGATTTTGTCCTTATTAGGACACCTATACTTTTTACGAATGCCAAAATTCCGATTTTTTGATGATTTTTTCGATGTTCCGATTTAGCAAATCACTGATAGTGCTTAATGTCACATATTTTAGACATATTGCAGGACAAGGGCAAATTAGGCCAATCACAGCAAATGTTGAAGACATTGAGAAATTCCCTACACCATAGATCAAAGGGGATCGCATGAGATTCTTAGGTATGGTCGGGCTTTACAGAATATACTGCCCATATGTCTCCAAAAGTATATGTCCACTGACCAGCCTTCTGAAGTCTTGATGAATTCGTCAGTTTTGATTGCGCCGGATTTTCAGAAACAATTCAAATTGGCAGTAACTGATGATGCCAATGATGTAGGCTGTGGTGGAGTTCTCATGCAGGCAGATGAAAATGATGTAGATCAATCTGTATGTTATTTCTCTAAGAAGTTTGATAAACATCAGAAAAAAATTGAGAAAGAGTGTCTAGCATCGCTATTGTTATTGCAAATTATGAAGTGCACATTACTACAACATTGCGCTTGAGTACAACAGTGCACTTGAGTACAACAGTGCCATTGAGTACAACAGTGCCACTGAGTACAACAGTGCCACTGAGTACAACAGTGAATCCAGTTCTTGCGTACACGGATCACAATAAGTTGACTTTCATCCAAAAGATGAAAAAGAGAAATCCGAAACTTGTAAGGCGGGGGTTCACCATAATTATTCGATTTGCAAAATCTCATAAAATGATGCTTTGATATTTTTAACCTGACTACCAGTAATTGATTTATAAACATCTGTGGCCACAAACAGAGGGTAATTGATAGTCTATGTCAAAATTTTGTCCACCAGCCGTGACAGGATTACCGAAGGCGTGTGTCGAGGGTCCTCGGCCGAGCGGAGCGAGACGCAGCAGATCCCAATGAGAGGGTGCTATAGCAAATTCTTGACAGGGACTGTAGCAAACTTAGCCAACTAAAAAAATAAGGCGTAACGTAATTGACATCTAAGTGGGCATATTTTATCCCTTCTCGTACGTCGCGCTAGTAATGGCTCATCTTGGTACTACGATCTCTCGACTGTTTTGCGTCAGGCTGAAACAAACTTCCCGTCAATCCGATTGCATCGATGAACTCCGTAATACGGAAGTACGTACGTCATGAACTGGAAATCACGCCAAAACGACAAAAAATTAGATCGGTAGACCATAGTCAACCAATAAAAGTTAAAAATTAGTTCAATCCTGACTTCTCAGATTTTAAAGGTGTGTTCATGGAGAAATGTGCCATGCATTATGATGTAAAAATCAATTGCTCATGTCTCTATGAAAACGAGATACCACCAGAAAAAGGAAGTGAAAAGATAAGTACCTTTAACTTTTAAAATTAAAAACTAGATAAGAACTTCTTCACGGGTAGTTAGGGAGGGAAGACTGATTTGAGTCTCTATCTAAATATACGATGAATTTTCAATATTTTTTACAAATTTTGAAGAGAGCGTCAGACCTTTTCAGTAGGAGTGGTCTAGAGCTTCTCTACTGACAAAGTGCACGAAATGATAATACTTATGTTGATAGGACCCGGCATATTGCGTGCCTTGACGTTCATTGGCTTAAAACACTTCGTATTTCATTACTTTGATTATTACACTTGATTGTTCTGTAATTTTCATTAACCTTATCTTGTATTTACCAGCTATTGTCATGAGTAGACCAAACCAGTGAACTGAATCGGTGAATGATGCCAACGATATGCCACAAGTGCAAAGAACACCTCCGAGTACAACCACTTGTCGCTCACCGAAGGTGCTGCAAGCCCATGTGACACCAGGTGCTACAGAAACGAGAGGAAACTACTTTTTAGTTTATTGTTGTCATTAATGTGTATACATGTGTGAAAGGTTATTAGTTATGTCAACTTAGTTGAACAAAAGAAATGTTTGTTAACATTATTGTACATAAGATTTTAAATACAAAGTATAAGTATATTAGAGAAAACGGCAATAAGAAAATTGCTTTTCAAATTTTTTTTTTTAATAATAATAATTACTTGAAATTAATGTAGCGAAGTAATTCGGGTTTTATTATTTTTTCAAGGTTTTTACAAATGTTAGACTTTTTACCTAGTATATATGCAGCCATTTGACACATTGCTATCCAAGCTCCCAATTTAGTGTTCGTTGTTTGAAGATCTTTCTGAAGTAGTATTTCGAACACGCCAAGACTCTTGAAAGTTCCCAACTCTAAGAAACATACAGTAAAGCCGGCTAACCCAACAGCAAAGCCTCTCAATTTCGTAGCCATCTTTTCTAAGGAGGAAAAATAATTTTATTACAAAGTATTCTTATGACACATATATGAATGTAATGGTTAGTTCGACACAGGTTATGGTTTATATATTTTCAAACATTACATGGTATTATTATAATCCGTTCAGTAAGTATATAACTTACACTGACTGAGCACTTGTTACGATTTCTACAAGTTATTACTTACGTGCGCTCGCAAACAATGGACCTTAGACAGTCGTATGAACACCTTTTCGCATCTTTGGATCATTAATATGTGTCTTCTCTTAGTTTGGGTGCAATTATGTACGAGCTAGTGATGAATGTCATTCTAGTAAATCGATTAACGGATGTTAAAAGCATACGTGTGTTTTGGAGTGAGTACACTAGGCTATGAGGCCAAAGAGAAAAAGGTGCTCGGATAAGGACCAAGGTGGCGCACCCCTGGGAAGTATATAATTCTTCCGAAATATTTTTTTAAAATTATCGAAATCAGTTCTTCGTGTTTTTCTCACCTCTAGTTGTGCACCATTTGATAGAAAATGGAATGAGATCTAGATTTGCCTGAATATCAGTGACCAACGGTATTGTAAATCATGATTTCATTGACTCCAGCTGAATAATGGGGCATGCATAGCACCTTTTCTCTGGAGCTTCAGAAGCGATGTATGACCTACACTGATGAAATATTTCAGGTGTTATACCCACCCAGAATTAGATTTAAGCTATTGTCAGATTGGAGCACAAATTATCTGTCCTATTTCACTAATCAATAAAGTTGAGGTCTCCTGTGTTCATTAACTTTACTTTAATTTTAATCATTTCCCCCTCCCAAGGGAAACGAAAGTGAACAAAATCATAGGCGTTAAAGTTTGTTAGCCAAAACTGCGACCCACATCTTTATGCAAAACCTCATTCTTACTTGCCGCGTAAACCCATTTGCTATTCACTTTACCACGTTATTAGCAGAAAGGAAACTCATTCACAAATATGGAATGGAAAGTAACCGGTGCCGAACCAAATTTTAAATTTAAATAGAAAGATGTCCCACATAAGTTAGGGTTTTGGTTCGTACCAAACGTGTAGGACAAAGCTGGGGCAAGCAACAATCCTTCATGATTTTGTTTTATTTATTTGGAGCGAGGTATAGCTCAATCTAAATAGGGTGGTGATAACATCATTTCAAGAGTAATTATAATGGTTCTGCAGTTCCAGAGAATCTGAAGTCCATTTCCTAAGTAGTCACGACGGATTTATTATCACTAGCGCCGTATTTGCCTGATCAATGGAACGTGGTGTGATACGTTGGTACCGACCTCAGCGGAAAAATGAGAATTTAAATTCCTTTCAAGAAAAGGTGCACATATCGACGTGAAAACCCGCGTCGAACTGTTTTTAAAATATTTTAGCCAATTTATTTAAGAAAACAGTATGTACTTGCCGAGGGGCGTCACCTTTGTAAACGTATGAGATCTCTCGCTAGCCATATAATCATCACGAAAATACTAAAACACCCAAAAAGTAACTCCCCACGCCTGAAATATTTCTGTAAAGTTCAAACGATCCAACTTGTTATACAAGATGGGATATAGTTGGAGCGGTGGTGATTTGCGCGGGATATAATTGGAAAGCGGGTGTTTATTCTCGCGTATTTTGACACCTCATTTGTGGCGATCGATGAGTATTGTTGCAGTTACGCCCACGGATACGAACCACCCAGGATTTCAAAGTTGTAGTTAATCCTAGTGACAATCCTACTGTTACAAATGAAAATCCAGGTGTAATCCTCTTCTTGCATGAGTAATTTCCCTTCTCTATAGGGCTTACTGCCAACAAATAAACTGGTGTGTGAAATAGAGACATCCGTTACTTCCTGGTGGACTGACGGTGTCCAGAGCGAGCCAGTCAGCTTTTTAGAGTCGTCGGACTTATGTTTTGAGGTCACAGTCTAGGAACAAGGGTTGAAATAGGAGACCCATAGACACTAAGTTTTGATTTCAGTGCCCTAGGGATCTCGGTAAAAACACGCAGTGTCCTATGGGACTATGGACTATGGTAATCAAGAAGAAGAAGTCAATAGGACATTAAAATAGTGGGACTTCTGAAAGTTTATTACATTACACAATATCAGGGTCCCTAAATTTGAGGGTCCGGGGACGGAGTGTATAGTTGTGAGTGTCCCATGCAGTTGAATTCACGGTCCTCAGGAATATATGTTTCAAATTAGGTCCTCTGATACCAGTTTTGATTATCAGTGTCCTGGGGACTAAAGGTAATGACACGTAGTGTCCAATGGACTACATGACTACAAGGAAGAGTCCTATGGAATTAAAATACGTGGGAATCTGAAGTGTATTACATTACACAAATCTCAGAGTCCCTAAACTCCCTTTGAGGTCCGGGAACGGTGTGTACTAATCGTGGGTGCCATGCAGCTGGTTTTAAATGTAAGCATCCCCACAAATGAGTGTTGCTTTTATGACACACCATAAGTTCCTTTAAGGGGCATTTGAAATTATTTTTTGTGATGCAATATCATCCCATATCATAATACATTCAGCATAATGGTGCACACATACATCCATGTGAAGATGCAACATAGCTTAACATGGCGACATTAAGGGTGGTAAAAACTAGGTATTCCAGGAATATCCACCCCATGACAATTGCAAAATTCTAAATAACTATGGAAATTCCCAGATGTTTTTGACAATCAATGTGAGAGAATATCAGTGGGAATTCCAATGGTATTTTTTAATAATCTTTGGGTGTTTGACAAAGAGAACGAAAGGGAAAACCCAACATAAAGAATTTAGCATTATTTGGAAATGGGATGTTTTTTTCAGTGTGTCAGTAAAAGCTCATGGGATTCCAAAGTCATCTTAGTTAGATACTAATTACTCAATTATCTTCTCAGTGCATGCATCTGTTAAAATAAAACACATGGTAAGATGGATATGTTTTTTTACATTTTTATGTGGAAATTCTCAGCCACTTGATTCCTGTTTTCATGCACTTGCTGGAGTCCACTATGTAAATTCCCATGCAATTTTGGAGAAGGATGTGGTTAATAAGAGGTTGCGGATGTAATTCTGGAATAGCCCCAATATGACTGCTTCTGTTTTTTTTTCTTTTTTCTTCCAAATCTGTCAAATTGGTTTTAAATTCTTGGTCTCGTCATGGCCATAGTTCAGAGTTGTGGTCACTTTCTATCTCTTTTATTCTTGCTGTTTTTTTTCAGTATTTTCCAGTTAAAAAAATAATATCGTCGGGTGTATAACCTTGCGACGGATGATGTTTTTTCTCTCTTCTCCTTGTATTTTTACAAACAAAAATAGTGAAAATGTACTGACATCAACATTTACAAGCTTGACAAGTTCAAAGCTTTAAAGTACAAAAATTTGGCCATCGAGAATGAATTTGTTTTAGATGATGCTAAACCTCGTAACGCAATTAAGTGCAAGTATTGACTGGATCAGTTCATCTTATAGCGTCATTACATTAATACAAGATAGTATGTATTTTCGGAGTGTTGCAATTTCCTTTAATAATACAGGGTGAGTCAAAACTTAAAAATGCCAACATTAATTTTTGAAATTTTAATTTTTAAAAAACATTATACCTAAATATTGGGGTCATCGGCAAGCCATTTCATTATCTTTAATTTGCTGCAAAGATAATTCCCAATCGGATAAGTATAGGTCGAGCTCCAGTCTTTTATATCAAGTAGGTCAGCTTACCCCTATCCACGGGATCCATTTGAAAGAACGGTGAATAAGCTAGACTCTCAAATGATGATAAGGGTATTGTCTTGTTTATGTGAAATAAAGTGGTATCGTAAAGGTGTCAAAGTCAGTGATAATGGGTAAAGTTCTAGTTGAAAACATTTTTTCAAAGATGTGAATATTTTGTTCTACAGACAGACTTTAAACCCTCAAAGGTGTCCCCGATGTTGTTCCTTCTATGGTATGAATCATTAAGCCCCTCCAGAAACTGATTTTAATACCTTATCAAGTAATTTATTGTCAACTGATTTTTATGAGTGCGTGATGAGCACGTAGAAGTGTTTAGAGGGCATCGATGCTACATTGCGAATCTGACACTGATTTTGCCTTCGACCGCCGTTATTTAATGCGAATCCGTGGGACAGAGCGCCAAAAAAGACTACTGATTCAAACGACTGTAGGCCTTGGTCTATACCAACCCGATGTGAATGATCTTTGCAGCAAAATTAAAGATAATGAACAAAGCTTTAGATGATACAGACATGTTATTAACTTAAACATTCAAAAAATGCGGACACAATCAGGGTCAATTTTTTTTTTTACTCACCGTATGAACCTTGTAAGATTGATGGTATTTTGCAAAATTTGTCATTTTTCAAATGCAATTTTATAGAACGTTTTTCGTATTCGTACGCAATACACACTGTCGCGATTTTAAAAACAAAGTGTACTTGAGCCTTCATTGTCAATTTGAGATTACTTTTGTTGGAAATACAGTGTGAGTCAATAAAAACCCTCATTTAGGAAATATTTTTTCTCTTCAAAGGTTAAAACGTTATTTGCTTCAGGTGTAACACTGGCTGCTTAAGAGATAAAAAGCTATCAAGAAGATTTTTATTTGTGTCTTTCGGACTTGGGTTCAGAAACTATGTCAAATTTGCGAGAGACCTAAAAATCAGTTTGGCCGATTTCAGCAATACAATGCGGAGAGACTGACCCCGACGTATCACATCATCATAATCATAAGACCATAGTCAGCCCACTGAGGCGGAGGGCCTTCCCAAGCTGGTGCCAAAGAGTTCTATTCGTGGGCTTAAAGCTATCCATCGGGACCAGCGCGTTGGTGAATCGTACTACCATTCCGCTTCCTGCCCCAGTCTCGATGTCTAGAACCTAGCCATGATCTCCATTCAGTGATGCGTTTAGTCCACCTGTGTCCCATGTTTTTTTTCCCCGTGCCAGGTGTCCAGCCCAGCTCCATTTCCCTTCTCTGATGGTATGCATAAGAATGTACTTCAAATGGGGTCTGGCCTCTATACACTCAAGAGTCTTTCTGTCCCATTTGTTATTCCGAGCATGTTTCCTTCCATGCTATGTTGAGTGTTTTAGTTTTGTTCCATTTTCCGTGACCACTGACCATGTTCTCAAATTCAGAGGTCAGAGCTGGTAAAGCAACTGGTGAAACCTTCGTTCCAAGACAGATTGGCATCTTGCTCTCATAAGACTTACTAAGGTTTCCAAAGCATGCCAGCCAGCCCTGGTTCTCTTTTTTATTCCACATCTGGCCATGGTTCATCCTAATTTGTTGTCCAAGGTAGAGGTAGGGTCAACTTATCAAATGTCAGTTGAGCTATTGTATCTTCTGCTCCATGCTGAAATCATTAAACATGACCATGGTCTTCTTCATGTTGATTTAAGACCAACTTTATTACTTTCTGACATGGAGGTTCAATTGATACATTTCTTCCAGATTTTGGCCATCTTCTGCAACAAGGATGATGTCGTCTGCAAAAACGCAAGTGGTTTAGTTTTTCCACAATCCATAATTCAATCCCTTGAGTGTTCGACAATTAACTTTCCGCATTGAATCTCCTCCAATGCTGCAGTAAATACCTTTTGCGAATAGTATCTCCCTGCCTAACTCCTTTGATTTGGAACTTGTCACTATCTTTATGCAGTTGTATAGAAGAAGTGTTTTCCTGTAGATTGAATGATAACTTGGATGTATCTTGGGTCCGCTGCCTGATGTTGTAGTGCTGTGATGACTGCTTGAATTTCAATGCTGTCAAATGCTTTTTCATATCTATAAATGCAAGGCAAAGTGGTAATCTATACTCATTGGTATCCTAATTAGCTGGTTGAGTTGTGTGGAGGGTAGTCAATGGTTGAGAACTTGCTTCCTTCCGCGCCCGCTGGTCCATAGGCTGAATAAGTCAAGGTATAGAGAGTCTGTGGTGGGGGGGGGGGGGGGGGGGGGGGGGGGGTGAATTGGCTGAAACAACGTGTATATTTGATAACAAGCTTATTGGTCGATACTTTTTCAGATCTTTAATGTCTCCTTTTTTGTGGATGAGACTAATGAGTGGATTGTTCCAACGTGGGTGCAATTGTATTGTGCAAATTGTGAACAGTCGGGCCAGATCTTCAAGTACAATGTCTTCTCCACATTTTAGTAGGTTACAAGGATGCCATAATTCACCCGGGCCTGGCCGTCGGCCGTCTTTCAAAAGCCTAAGCAATTTCATCTTTCCTTATGGGGTACATTATTGCTGCAACGCGTTGCGCGAAGTGGCAACCCGTTGCGACATTCGGCAACGCGTTGTGCGGACATTTCAGCAGCGCGTTGCTGTGTCGCCAATCAAAATAATGAAGTCTGTGACGATTTAAAACAATAGACCCAAACGCGTTGCTAGATACATTTGCAACGCGTTGCAAACCTTCACAACGCGTTGCGAGGCTACAACGCGTTGCAAGCTTCACAACGCGTGCTAAGGTTACAAGCCAAAGGGTCATAACGTATTGCCGCAAACGCGTTGCGCGAAAGTAGCAACGCGTTGCCAATTTTTGTTTTTTCAAACGCGTTGGTGTTGCCAATTAAACTGATCATTATGTGAAGTATGTCAAAAAATAGACCCACAACGCGTTGCACAGTATATCTAGCAGCGTTGTGGAAAAAACTCACAAAAACGCGTTGCAAGCCTTTCCAACGCTTGGCGGGTAACAACGCCGTGCAAGCTTCACAACGCGTTAAGAAGACTCACAGGCCATAAGGGTCACAACGTATTGCCGCAACGCGTGTGAGAAAGTCACAACGCGTGATTGGCCGACAACCGCAACGCGTTGCTGAATGTCGCAACGCGTTGCTAAAAATGTCGCCAAACGCGTTGCCGAAATGTCGCAACGCGTTGGGACTTTCTCACAACGCGTTGCGGTCAATACGTATGACCCTTATAACTTAGCAACGCGTTGGAAGATTGCAAACGCGTTGTGAGCTCGCAAAGCGTTTGTGCAGCTGGCAACGCGTTGGAAGCTCGCAACGCGTTGTGAAGGTGCAACGCGTTGCAAGATTTAGCCAACGCGTTGTGGGTTCTATTTTGACAACTAGTCACAGAAATCATGATTTTGATTGCCGACACCGCAAACGCGTTGCTGACAAGTCGCAACGAGTTGACGAAATGTCGCAACGCGTTGCCCACTTTATCGCAACGCGTTGCAGCAATACGTGACATCTTAAGGGGTAATTATTTTGCACACATACAGTATACTCAGCAGCCATAAAGTGCTAGAAGAATTAAAGCTGAAGTTTTCTGAAATAAATCGGAATTAAAAACTTAAAATTCAAAAATATAGCACTGCTGTTTTTTCAGCGGAATACAAAAACTTATATGGTTTCACTTTTGCTCCCAGTTTTCGTGTAGGTTAAAACCATGAAATCGTGCTGAACCAAAGTAAAATTGGTCTTACACCAGCTATCTTGAATTTATTATTTGGGAAAATTGAAATTTTTTACTTAGCATTTCTTTTTAAATCTCTGGGATATTATTTTTATAATCCTTCAATTACTCTCCACCTTCTATTGTTTAACAATATTTGCGTTAAATGTTTATACTCAAATAATGCTGAAGAACCATTGTTACTCTATGTAAGCGATGCATTTTGTTGCCTCAAAAATCTGGCCAAACAGGATTTTAAGTTTCTCAGCAAAATAGGTTGTAACGTTCTTCTCCAAAGTCAAATGACACAAAATAAACGTTTGCTGAAAAGCATGCTTATCCTTTTAATAACCATATCACACTTTTTAGTAAAAACATTCTTACTATTTTAATTTTTTTTATCTGAATGTAGGTTTTTGACTAACAGTACAGCAAGAGTAAATTAATTCTGTAACTATTTATTTTTAATAATGAATCATTTAGGCAAATAAGGTCTAGACAAGTAACGTTTTTGAATAATTTGTTTCATTACTAATTTTGTTGGTTGGGTCAAGTTCGTGCATCTTTGGCCATTGAGAACTACAGGCCAATGACCATTTGGTCAGAAGCCAGTTGGACGAGCATTTAGGCATAGTTAGTCCAATCGCCAGTGGGACTAGTTGACAGTTGGGGTCATGCCTTGGTCTAAAAAACCTTGTTTCAAATAGCAGTTTACCATACGTCATTTCCACATTGGTCCAGTACTAGCTTAGTCGAATGCCACCATTTACATGCAACCTCGTTGCCATAATACGCGCAGGGGCATGAACTGTGCCATTGGCCGGTAACAGACGACCTGGCAGTGGGAACAACTAGCACATGCTTTAATACCTCGAGGGCATTCTACTCGTTACCAAGTGTAAAGCCCCTATATGGATCGTATCCTCTAGCAGATCAAGGAAGTCTGGCTTCAACTGTGATAGTTACCTACTGACGAACCACCTCGGCAGACAGAGACTGCATTATTCCACTACAAGGGCCATTGAATCCATTCTAGATAGAACTTTTTACTGGTAGTCGGAGGAGTGCAACGCCAGGATAGGATGAAAGGTGCAAAGTTCGCTCGCCGCGAAGGAAAAGAATGAGAAATGTAAACAAAATGTCGTCTTGCAGGTAAACACACTTTCTATCAATGCAAGCACATACTTTACCATATGAAATTGAAAGCTCTGGAGGTACAGGTATCCGCTGACTACACAGTAAACCGAAGGGAATGGAGGAGCGCATCTGAATGTAGAGGCATAATGACTGTCTGTCAGTTTGGGCCAGACCATAGAATGGCTTTAAACGAGTTAGGTACAGTCTCGGGTAAAACATAATCTAGAAGACTCGACATGATCGGCGTCTGCTCAGAGATAGAAATGACATCCAAGAGCAAAAGTCCATCTTGAGGCACGCAACCTCCACCTTTTTTCTGTTTCTTCCTTTCCTTTTTTGTTTTTCTAGAAGATGGTAATGTATCTGCGACAGGCAAATTATGAGAAAAAGTGAGTCCATTTAGGGAGACAGCCCATTTTTGGGAGTGAGGTTACCATCCTCTGGTTTTCCTTATTGAAAATCCAATACTTCAAAAATATATTGGTACCACGGATCTCTGAGATGGTCTTCTTTCATTGACATTTCAAAATAAGTGGAAACACCAGAATATGACGTCACTATGATGTTATAAGTCAAGAGAGATATGAAAATATTGGATTTGGATGTCCCGTATAGAGGATCTTGTCAATGTGCTGACGTACCACAGTATAGCACTAAAACTTTTGTTTATAAGAAACTAGTCGTTTGCCATCAGTTAGAAACCGAAAATACCACACGGGATCTGATATTTCCGAACGTTTTTGTTTTCGTTCTACAAATGCGTCATGGAAAATTTTCATTTGCTGCCTTTGGACTTATGACCACATCCCCAATCCATCACTTCACGATCGTCCTAAACACTACTTCTATTCCGGTTGGTGCTATTTGTTCACGAAAGAGCAGAAAGTACCGATTGGGACCCCCCCCCCTCATATGCGGTAGATGTGATATAAGCTTGCTAAGAGGAAGCTGAAAGAGACATGCAACAAGGTCAGAGGATGAGCTCAGCAACAGATAAATTTAGAAAGAGCAAGCACACGCAAAAGCAAATATTGTTAGCACTAGCAAAACTTCAAAAAAGGGACGCGTAAAGGAAATACTCAATAAGAAAGCTAGAAAACTGGGCATTACTTTTTTCCTTATCGAATGAGGTTGGGAACATGAAAATAAACAATCCAAATATCCCTCAAAAATTCACATTATGTTAGACTCTGTGTGCTGTCCGATACTTGACCGGGGTCCCAACATGGGAATGACCATCAACACATTCAAAACAGTAATCTTGTCAAAAACATTATAATTATTTAAAAAGTATATAAGAGCTTAACATTTGTAAACATATTATGAGTGCATGTTACATGTATCCACCCCAGTTTATCATTTCGCATGTGCAATGTCATAACAATGTGGATTACCGTGATAAACATTATTGTATAGTCGATAGTGTTTTTTGAAAACCCCATCCAAACAAATACACAAATTGACTGATGGAAGTGATCCTTTGTAGTAAATTTAAGCTGATACGATTTACCGTTCTTGATAGTGCGTATGTTGAGATTTGTGTTACTTAAGAGCAACATAGCGGCGCAATCGGTCCATTTTTATTGTCTGAGTTCATATGTAGAATAACATTTTTAGAACAACCATTCTTATAGAAGATTATGCATTAACATTTTGGCTATTAATAATTACGTCAAGTTTTAAAAAAAATTAGTGGTGTTTGACCTACCGTTTTCTTGCAATACTACTCACATACAGTCGTCTATGGAAAAACTGGAACTTTGGCATGTTTTATAAATTTTAATAGAGGAAAGTCAAGAATATCCACCAAAATACAAGCTAAATTTCACCCAATTACCAAGTTTCCAAATATCGGTAACACGAAGTTTTTAGATACTATAAACTAAATTGCATCGAAATGCCCACACGAGATCAATAGTCGGCAAAGGTGAAACTAATGAGTAAATTGAATCAGATCTGCTTTATAATGCCATTAATTTGAGAAAAATAAACAGTTTACATGCCAATATGAATAAGCACTTCGAAAGGTAAACTAGTGCATTTTGAGACATTTTAAAGCAGTTTTCAAGATGAAAGGAAGGACGAAAAACGGTGAACACCCAAGATATTTTAGTAGTATATAAACCTATACGTATTCATCATACACTGTCTAGTGAACGCCATTGTCACATGCGAGCTATTAATTACCACTGCCAAAACAAGCGCTAATACATTACACCCTATATTGCATTAATATACACTTATTTATGTTAACAATTATAAATGTTCAAATATTAGCATGTTAAATTATCTGAACACGCAAAAGATGTTATGAGTGAGCACACTTAATATTCCCTGTGGCGTTCATCTTCATTTATTACCCACCTGTTTACATTGCCATATTTGTGCGTTTAATATATAGTAATAATAGGTTACCACTTCAAAACGCGTTGAAAAAACTGGTTGAAAATCGATATTGATGTTTTATCATTCACCCTGTATTTAAACATACAAAAACTATTTAACATATTCCACATTATTTTGTATTTTTTACAAAACAAAATAGTGAAAATGTTACTGCACATCAACATTTACAAGCTTACCAAGTTCAAGCTTTTAAAGTACATAAATTGGCCATAGAGATAGGAAATTTGTTTTTAGACTTGATGATAACCCTCGTAACGCAAACTTAAGTGCAAGTATTAATTTGATCTTTCATTATCGCCGTCATACATTAATAAGATAGTATGTATATTTTACGAGTGTTGCAATTTACTTTAATAAAACAGGGGAGTCAAAAACACTTGACCCGTTGTTCCGCATTTTAATTTTTAAATACATATACCTATCATATGTGGTGTCATCGGAACAAGACAATTGCTTATCTTTAATTTTGATTGCAAAGAGTTAATTCCCAATCGGTAGTATAGTCGAGCTCCGGTCTTTTATCTCAAAGTAGTCAGCTTTTACCCCTATCCACGTTCCCCCATTTGAATACACGGTGCCAACTAAGCTAATGACTCTCCAAAATGATGATAAGGGTATTGGCTTTGTGTAGTGAAATAAGTGGTATCTATAAAGGTGTCAAAGTCAGTGATAATGGTAAGTTCAGTGAAACCTTTTTTCATAGATGTGGCATTTTTTTTGGTATACAGACAACTCTTTTAAACATCAAAAGGTGTGTCTGATCACGATGTCTGTTCCTAATTGGTATGAATCTTCCGCCCCCTCCAGAAAATGATACATCTATCAAGTTCATTTATTTTTTTTTCAACTGATTTTTATGAGTGAGTAGATGAGCAAGTAGAAGTGTTACGAGGGCATAGATGCCTAAATTTGCGGACTGAACTGATTTGCTTCGCCAAACGCCGTTCATTTTAATGCGACATCCGGTGGACAGAGCACAAAACAGACTACACGATTCAAACGACTGTAGTGTAGCTTGAGCTATGACCAAACCGAGTTGAATGATCTTTGCAGCAAAGTAAAGATAATGAACAAGCTTTTAGATGATACAGACATGGTATGTAACTTAAACATTCAAAATGGCGGACACATCAGGGTCATTTTTTTTTTACTCACCCTGTATGAAACCTTGTATATTGATGGTCTTTTGACAAAATTTGTCATTTTCCAAAATGAATTTTCTCAGAACACCGTTGTTCGTATTTCGGTATTGCAATTTACACATCGCCGATTTTTTTTAAAACAAAGTTATTACATGAAGCCTCATTGTTAATTTAGATTACTTTTGTGTTGGAAAACTTGTGAGTCAATAAAAACCTATACATCAGGAAATATTTTTTCTTCAAAGGTTAAACGTTATTTGCTTCAGGTGTTACACACTGGCTGATTAACAGAGATAAAAAGGCTATCAGAAGATTTATTTGGGGTCTTTCGGACTTTGGGTTCAGACAACTATGTCAATTTTTGCGGAGAGAGACCTAAAAATTCAGTTTGGCCGAATTTTAGCAATACAATGCGGAGAGATGACACCGAAGATCATCATCATCATCATCAAAGCATATAGTCAGCCCAATGCAGGGCGGAGCCTCCCCAAGTGGTGCCAAAGAGGTTCTATCTGGGGCTAAGCTATCCATCTGGGACCAAGCGCCTGTGGTGATATCGTTCCCGCCATTCAGCTTTCTGCCTTCCTCGAGTCTTTAGAACCTAGCCATGGTCTCCATTCAGTGATGCGTTTAGTCCACCTGTTGTCCCATGTTCGTGCCAGGTGTCCAGCCCAACTCCATTTCTTTTCTCTGATGGTATGCATAATAATGTCTTCAACTTGGGTCTGGCCTCTAATCCACTCAAGAGTCTTTCTGTCCCATTTTGTTATTCCGAGCATGTTTCTTTCCATGCTATGTTGAGCTGTTTTTAGTTTTTGTTCCATTTTTCTTGACACTGACCATGTCTCACATTCATAGGTCATAGCTGGTAAAATGCACTGGTTGAAAACCTTCGTCTCAAGACAGATTGGCATCTTGCTCTTCATAATGCTACTAAGGTTTCCATAAGCATGCCAGCCAGCCCTGGTTCTTCTTTTTTATTCCATCCATCTGGCCATGGTCCATCCTAATTTGTTGTCCAAGGTAGATGTAGTTGTCAACCTTATCAATTCAGTTGAGCCTATTTGTATCTTCTGCTCCCTGCTGAAAGCATTAAACATGACCATGGTCTTCTTCATGTTTATTTTAAGACCAACTTTGTTACTTTCTGCATTGAGGTCATTGATCATTTCTTCCAGATCTTTGCCATCTTCTGCAACAAGGATGATGTCGTCTGCAAAACGCAAGTGGTTTAGTTTTTCACCATCAATATTCACTCCCTTGGTGTCGCAATTAACTTTCCGCATGATCTCATCCAATGCTGCAGTAAATAACTTTGGCGATATCGTATCTCCCTGCCTAACTCCCCTTTTGATTTGGAACTTGTCACTATCTTTATGCAGTTGTATAGAAGAAGTGGTTTTCCTGTAGATTGCATTTATAACTTGGATGTATCTTGGGTCGATGCCCTGATGTTGTAGTGCTGTGATGACTGCTTGAATTTCAATGCTGTCAAATGCTTTTTCATAATCTATAAAGGCAAGGCAAAGTGGTAATCTATACTCATTGGTCTTCTCTATTAGCTGGTTGAGTGTGTGGAGATGGTCAATGGTTGAGAACTTGCTTCTAAAGCCCGCCTGTTCCCTAGGCTGATTAAAGTCAAGTGTACTAGAGAGTCTGTTGGTGAGAACTTTGGTGAACAACTTGTATATATTTGATAACAAGCTTATTGGTCGATACTTTTTCAGATCTTTAATGTCTCCTTTTTTGTGGATGAGAATAATGAGTGGATTGTTCCAACTGTCTGGTGTGCAATTTGTATTGATGCAAATTGTGAACAGTCTGGACAGTTCTTCAAGTACAATGTCTTCTCCATCCTTTAGTAGGTCTACAAGGATGCCATCATCACCCGGGGCCTTGCCCCGTCGGCCAGTCTTTCAAAGCATAAGCAATTTCATCTTTTCCTATTGGTGGTACATTATTGCTGCAACGCGTTGCGAGAAAGTGGCAACCCGTTGCGACATTTCGGCAACGCGTTGCGACATTTCAGCAGCGCGTTGCTGTGTCGGCCAATCAAAATCATGAATGTCTGTGACGTATTTAAAAAAATAGACCCACAACGCGTTGCTAGATACTTTGCAACGCGTTGCAAGCTTCACAACGCGTTGCGAGCTTCACAACGCGTTGCAAGCTTCACAACGCGTTGCTAAGGTTAACAAGCCATAAGGGTCATAACGTATTGCCGCAACGCGTTGCCGAAATGTCGCAACGCGTTGCCAAAATTTCACAACGCGTTGCGGTGTTTGCCAATTAAAATGATCAATTTCTGTGACGTATTTCAAAAAATAGACCCACAACGCGTTGCAAAGTATCTAGCAACGCGTTGTGGAAACTCACAACGCGTTGCAAGCCTTCACAACGCTTTGCGGTCTTCACAACGCGTTGCAAGCTTCACAACGCGTTGCGAAGGACCACAAGCCATAAGGGTCATAACGTATTGCCGCAACGCGTTGTGAGAAAGTCACAACGCGTTGATTGGCCGACACCGCAACGCGTTGCTGAAATGTCGCAACGCGTTGCTAAAATGTCGCAACGCGTTGCCGAAATGTCGCAACGCGTTGGGACTTTCTCACAACGCGTTGCGGCAATACGTTATGACCCTTATTAACCTTAGCAACGCGGTGTGAAGCTTGCAACGCGTTGTGAGCTCGCCCAACGCGTTGTGAAAGCTTTGAAAAACGCGTTGTGAAGCTCGGCAACGCGTTGTGGAAGGTTTGCAACGTACTTGCCAAAGTATTTAGCACGCGTGTGGGTCTATGTTTGAAAAGGTCACAGAAATCATGATTTGATTGGCCGACACCGCAAACGCGTGCTGAAATGTCGCAAGGCGTTGCCGAAAGGTCGCAACCGCGTTGCCACTTTCTCGCAACGCGTGTGCAGCAATCCGTTACATCTATAAGGTAATTATTCCACACATACAGTATACTCAGCACTCCATAAATGGCAAGAAGACTAAAGCTGAAAGTTTTTTCTTGAAAATAATCGGAATTAAAACTTAAAATTCAATATAGCACTGCTGTTTTTTTTAAAGCGGAAGACAAAACTTTCTATGGTTTCAACTTTTGCCTCCAAGTTTCGTTGTGGTTTTAAAACTGTGAAATCTGCTGAACCAAAGTAAAACTGTGGTCTTACAGCTATCTGAATTCTTATGTGGGAAATGAACATTTTTACTTAGCATTTTCTTTGTAATCTATGGATATATGTGTATAATCCTTCAATTACTCTCCCACTTTCTATTGTTGAACAATAATGTGCGTTAAGGTTTTATACCAAATACTGCATGAAAAGACCATGTTACTCTATGTTAAGCGATGCATCTTTGTTTGCCTCAAAATCGGCCCCAACAGGATTTTTAAGTTTCTCAGCAAAATAGGTGTAACTTCTTCCTCCAAATCAAAATGACACCAAATTAAAACGTTTCTGAAAGCCTGCTTATCCGTTTTAATAACCATATCCAACTTTTTAGTAAAAACAATTCTTACTATTTTAATTTTTTTTTTATTCTGAAGGAGGTTTTTTTGAACTCACAATGTTACAGCCAGAAGAGTTAAATATACTTCGTTGTAATATTTATTTTTAATTAATGAAGCAGTTAGGAAATAAGTCTAGGACAATGTAACGTTTTGATAATTTGTTTTCAGTACTAATTTTGTTGTTTGGGTCAATGTTCGTGCATCTGTGGACATTGAGAATTACAGGCCAACGACCATTGGGTCCAGAAGCCAGTTGGGCGAGCATTTAGGCAATTATAGTCCAATCGCCAGTGGGACTGTTGCCAGTTGGGGTCTATTGCCATTTGGTCTAAAACCCTGTTTCAATAGCAGTTTACCTACGTCCATTTTCCACAGGGTACAGTACTAGTATTAGTCTCGAAATTGCCAACATTTTACATGCAACTCGTGCAATAATACGAAGCAGGGGCCATGAAATGAATGCAATTGGACTGGTAACAGACGAACTGCAGGCAGTTGGAACAACTAGCCCATGCTTTAATACCTCGAGGGCCATTGTAATCGTTAAAGCAAGTGTAAAGCCCTATCTGGATCGTACCCTCATAGCAATTATCAAGGAAGTTGGCTTTCAACTGATGATAGTTACCTACCGTCGAACCAACATGGCAGAAGAAGAGGACTGCATATCTCACTACAGAGCCATTGAATCCATTCTCGCATAGAACTTTTTACTGGTAGTAGGAGATTGCAACGCCAGGATAGGACTGAAAGCACAGTTCGCTCGCCGGCGAAGAAAAATAGGAAAATGTAAACAAATGTTGGATCTGGCAGGTAAACACAGCTCAAATCATGCAAGAACATACTTCCATGAAAATTGAAAGCTCGGGATGCGGTAGCAGGTTATCAGCTTGACACACATAAAACCGAAGGACTGGAGGAGGAAAAGCATCTGAATGTAGAGGCATACATGACTTTTGTCAGTTTGGGCTTAGACATAGAATGGTTCTTTACACGCGTTAGTTACCGTCTCGGGTAAAAAATATCTAGAAAGACGCGACATGATTGGCGTCGCTCAGAGATTAGAATGGACCTCCAAGAGCATGTCCATCAATGAGGGCACGCAACCTCCACCTCTAGAAGATTGCTAATGTATCTGCGACAGGCAAATATGAGAAAAAAGTGCTTCCATTTAGGGAGACAACCCCTTTTTGGATGTGAGGTTACCATCCTCTGGATTTTCCTATTAAAATCCAATACTTCAAAAATATATTTGGTACCACTGGAATCTTAGATGGTTTTCTTTCTATGGCATCAAAATAAGTGGAAACATCCGAATATGACGTCACTATGATGTTATAAATCAATGAGAGATAGGAAAAATATTGGATATTGGATGTCAAGGATATAGGATTCTGTCAATTTTGCTGAGTACCACAGTATAGCACTAAAACTTTCTGTTTATATAAAACTAGTCCGTTTGCCATCATTTTAGAACCCAAAGCCACACGGGAATCTATATTCGAACGTTTGTGTTTCGTTTCTACACTGCGTCTATGGAAATTTTCAAATTTTGCTGCCGTTTGGACTAATGACTACATCCCAATCCATCAATGCCACGATTCTCCTAAACACTACTTCTATCCGGTTGGTGTGCTTATTTTGCACGAAAAGGAGCAGAACGTACCGATGGACCCCCCCCCCCCCCCCAATTCGGTAGATGTGAGATAAGCTTGCTAAGGAGGAGGAAGCTGGAAGAGACATGCATCAAGGTATCAGAGGATGAGCGCAGCAAAAGATTCAATTTAGGAGAGCAAGCACACGCAAAAAGCAAATATTGTTTGTAAGCACTAGCCAAGCAAAAAACTTCACAAAAGGACAGCTGAAAGGAAATTACTCAATAAGAAAGCTAGAAAACTGGGGCATACTTTTTTTTCCTTATAGAATGAGGTTTGGAAAATGAAAATAACAACTCAAATTCCCTCAAAAAATCACATTGACCTGTAGTGACCTCTGTGTGCTGTCCGTTACTTGATCCCGGAAAGTTCCAAATGGAATTTGATATCATCAACACATCAAAACATTTTAAAAATCTTTGTGTCCAACATTATAATATTTTTAAAAATGTATATAAGAGATAAACATTGAACAATATTATGACGTGAATGTATGCATGTATCCACCCCGTTTATCATTTCGCGAGTGCAATGTCAATAAAAGTGGATACCGTGATAAACATTATGGTATAATCGATCTGGTTTTTGAACCCATCACAAACGGTTACATACACAACTTGAAATGAGGAAGTGATCCTTGTAGTAAATTTCAGGTGTAAGATTTAACGTTTCTTGATAGTGCGTATGTTGCGATTTGTGTTACTTAAAGATGACAAAATAGCTGGCCGCACGCAATCGGCGGTCCATTTTTATGCTTGAGCTCAGATGTAGAAGTACCATTTTTATGAACAACCATTCTTTAGAAGATATGCTATTAACATTTTTGGCTAGTTATATAAGTACGTCAATGTTTAAAAAAAATTAGTGGTGTGGACATAACGTTTCTGCAATACTACTACATTATGTAGTCTATGAAAAACTGGCAACTTGGCCATGTTCTAAAACTTTAATAGAGGAAATCCAAGAATATCGCACCAAATTACAAGCTAATTTCACCGAAGAACCAAGAATTTTTCAATATACGGTCAACACGAAGTTTTTAGATACTATTAAAACGTAAATTTGCCTCGAACTGCCCAACACGAGATACTCAATAGTCGCAAAGGTGAAATTACTGATAAAATTACATCAGATCTGCTTTAAAATGCAATTAATTTGAGAAAAAAGAAAAAAAATAACAGTTACAATGCCAAGTATGAAAATACATCACTTTCGAAATGTAACTGTGCTATTTTGGAGACATTTTAAAGCAGTTTTCCAGATGAAAGGAAGGACGAAAACGGTGATACACCCAAGATATTTTAGTAGTATATAACCTATACGTATTCATCTATACACTGTCTAGTGAACGCCATTTTGTCACATGCGAGCTATTAATACACTGCAAAAACAAGCGCTAATACATTACAACTATATTGCATTAATATACACTTATTTATGTTAACACTTATAAATGTTCAACTATTAGCATGTTAAATTATTTGAACACGCAAAGATGTTAATGAGTGAGCAACACTTAATATTACATTGATGGCGTTCATCTTTCATTTTATTACCACCTGTTTTAGCAATCAACGACTCTGCTTACATTTCCATATTTGTGCGTTTAATATATAGTATATAAATAGTTTACCATTCAAACGCGTTTGAAACTGTTTGAAAATCGATATTGATGTTTTATCATTTCACACTGTATTTAAACATTACAAAAACATATTTAACATATTCACATTAATCTCTTCATTTTTTCAAAACTGTTTTCTCTATTTAAAACTTCCTCTGTCCATAATATTACAACATGCTCTTTAAATACCAACTTGTTAAATATCAGAATTTAAAAAGAAGAGTTTAATTTAAAAAATTGAAAAGACAAGAAAGAAAATTAAATTTCAAAAGAGAAGTAATAAAATCACTAATAAATTTAAAAAAATAACAGAAATAATAAAATTAAAGTAAATAAATAATCAAACAATTCTAACCCCAACGACTCTTAAAGTGGTGCGACCAGTACTCGAACCTACGCAGATAATCACCAAATCACATATTACAACAATACATGCACATACACTATTACATACCTGGTCGCCTGAAGATCTGCACCGCTAAGCCACAGCGGACTGCTCGGATTCGGCCTGCTTTTAAGTAACCAAGTACCTTTCAATTAAAGTACGAGTAGCATATCTGTATGCCTTGGGACGCTACATCACGTACCACAGAGGGTCCTAGGACTACACAACACAGGTTAGGGTCCTGGGACACTACATCACATTATCACAGGGTCCTAGGACTTTGTGTCATAGCACAGAGTCCGGGGTCGCACTAAGTAAAAGTTAACTTTAGTTTTCAGAAGCTCTGTGTCCTAGGACACACAGTTTCTGAATCCTGATTAGAGGTTTCGGAGACTGGGCGTCCTACGGACGCCCGGTCTCCGAGACCTAGAGTCCTAGGACTTTCTGATATGTAGGACTCTTAAATTCCTCACACCGGCTATTAAAGACAAAATGAGGCATTTTCAAAAGTCACAAATGTGATATCATTATTTCGGTCGGTTGATTCAAACACTTAACTTAGAGTTGAGTCTTTATTAATGTGTGAATCCAACACACTTTTAGTGAACTCTTGACATTAATTTCTTATGGCACTTATTCAGATCGTCTGACATTTGAATGCTAACTGGTATGTCGTGCAAATTCTTTGTCCAAATGTTGTAGCAAATGCTGCTGCCCGACTCACTTGACCGACCCACCCCAGGATTTAAAAGTTGCAGTAAATTCGATTAACAATCATACTCTTACAGATTGAAATCAGCACAATGCAATCCCCTTATCTCTGCATGACAAATCCTTCTCTATAGGGCTTTCTGCAACTTTTTAAATCTTGGGGTGGTTCGGGAAGTGGGCATAACTTCAGCAATACTTCATCAATCACAACAAATGAGGTGCCAAAATACGCGTAAATAAACACCGCTTCTAATCATATCCCATAATGTATAATGCGATGTATCGTTTTTATCTTGACAGACAACTTTCAGGGGCGGGGACCGGGTAGTTACTTTTGTGGGTGTGTTTAGTTTGTGTACATTGTATGTTGCGTGACTTTGACTGTATACTCTGCAACACTTCCTTCAAAGCCAAACGCAGAGGGGTTGGTGCGCTAGAAAGCTTTCTTAGATGCGATTTGTTGTTCTCAGGTAGTTGGTTACTTCTTCTTTAAATGCTACGGTGGTATGGATGTTAATAAGCGAGTCTGGTAGTCTATTCCATTCATATATTGTCTTTGGAAAAAAGGAGGTTTTGTAACAGTCCTTTTTTGCACTTGGTCTCAGGTATGATTTGTTATTGGTGAGCCTGCTATAGTTTGTTTGCCTTTAATTTAGTGACAAACAATGCATTTTTATTAAAATGTGCATACCAGCATCTTCATTGATTTACACATTGATAATGCGCTTCATCTGGTCTTAAGTTAGTGCAACGGCTTAGTCACATCTGGAAGTTCGTTAGGAGGGAAACGTACTTTAAAATATTTAACCTCTATGTGCTGAAAACAAACATTTTCATCATCATTAATGGTAATGACAAACAATGACTTTTTATTGGGTAGCAATGTATACTAGCATCTTCATTGATTTTCACATTGATAACTCGCTTCATCTACTCCTCTCTAGGCTAAAGGAGTCACGTGACTGGAAGTTCGTTAGGGAAAAACGTGCTTCAGTGACATTAAAATAATTACCACTTTATGTGCTGAAAACAATTTCATCGTAAACCTTGCAAAATCGTTACTGTATAGGAAAATACAGAATTGTTTTGTTTTAAATATATTTAACATTATATTCCGGATATCAATATAAAATTAGTTTTCAAAGTGTATGGTGTAAGCGCAAGGATCATTGGCATTGTCAGTTTATTACTGATTTGGTATTGTCTTAATATCGGATCCGGATAATAATTCAACGGCCGCAAAAACACCATTTCAGTATGAAATAGCCTGGAAATAGCCATGTACGTGTCAACGCTCAATCCTTTAAAGCAATAATAGCACATTTTTGAAGAACACCCCATTTTCAAATGTGTGACATTTTTGCACAGTTGTGTCGACAATTTAGGTCAGGTCAGGTCAATTTGTGCCTGCGATTGGTAACCTGTAAGCCAGTACTACCTGCTTGAGGGTCGAGCCGTCGGCGACTAAACCGGCACCCCCACATTTTTCCCAGGAGGGAGAAGTGTGTGGAGGATGACTGGACATCCTGTTGAAATTAAAAATAAGATTCATCGTTAAGGCATCGGCTCTGGAGAGCCTTAGACTGCCATCCAGAAACTCCATCGCATCGACAGACTAAGTTAATTAGCTCTGTAATGGCAATTAGTCTAGGAGAAGGAACTCTGATATAAAATACCCCTTCCAACCTGCACCAGGCCAGCGTGGAAGGTGTAGGCCAACAATAAGCATGAGGAGTAAGCCAACAAGACGGCCCCCAGTCCCCAGCAGTTCCAGAGCTCGGGACCAAGATGGCGGCTCGTTAAGCAAGGAACAGGGGTTGCAAACAATCCCTCGTACACACAGGCCGTCATTGGGATCTGAAAAGTTGCAACCTACAATCACCAAAAACTCATTACAACCTATCTGCAATGCTAAAGGTAGGAATTAAGCAAGACGGGGAGGAATGTGTAATGGAAAAAATCGGAACAGGATTCAGAAATGACAGAGGAGTAAAGCTAATTGACTTCGATGTCAGCAACAAGCTTAACATTTTGAACACGTTCTGCAAAAAGAAAAGAAAACATCCAGGAGATGGACTTGGAGAAGCCCGGATTGTCAAACGAAGAATGAAATTGACTATGTCCTGACGATCAAGCCAAAGATCATCCAAGACGTTACAGTAATCAACAAGTTGAACACCGGCAGTGGATATCGCCTACTCATGTGTAAGGTGAAGGTAGATACATGGTTGGAAAGAATGAAGTTAATGACAGCAAAACACAAAAAGGCGATATAGACAATCCTGTAGCCAGGAAGCAGGAATTTCAACTTGAACGTTACTGCAAAATCGCTTCCAGGAACTTGAAGTGGAGGAAAGTTCCGACCTTGATGAGTGGAATGACAAATTTGTTGACATTGTTCATGAGAGTTATCTAAAGACAACAGGGAAAGAAATGAAGACTCGAAAGTCCAAACTCTCTGACAGTACCAAATTACTTATGGAGAAGAGGAGGAATATGAAGAGAGATGGAGTTGGATTTCAGAATGTGGAATAAACTGAAACAGGCAAGACAACAAGAAAGAAACTCACAAGACATCAGAAAGTACAATACCTTGAAAATTCAGGAGACAATTGAAAACAACTGAAGTTTGAAGAAAACTAATCAGAGGCTGGGAAGCGGAAGATCACATCCCTAATAGACAAAGATGGGAGAAGAAATCACAGGTCAGGGCATGATTCTGGAGAGGATTGAAGAACTCTACCACAGCTCTAAATCAGTTGATCTTCAGTTATAGCCACAGAGGTAGAAGAAATTCAAGACATTACACACTGGGAGGTTCAGCATGCAGTCAATAGCATGAAACGAGGAAAAGCTCCAGGACCCAACAACATTTTAATTGACACCATTAAAGAAGGGGAATATGTTATTGCTAAGGAGTTGGCAAAGTTATATACAGCCTGCATAAGACAGGGGAAAGTTCCAGAGAAGTGGAAAGAAGCTAACATGATCATTCTTTTTAAAAAGGGTGATAACAAATCCTAACAAACCGGATAGAAAACATACCTTATAGCCACCAACCCAGGGAAAAGGCAGGATTTAGAAGTAGCTACTCAACGATAGATCATATTCATACTCTAAACCAACTCAAAGAAAAATGTCAGGAATACGCCAAACCACCTTGTTTAGCCTTCATTGACTATGAAAGAGCGTCAGTACTACAAGCATTACAAGAACAGGGGATTCATCAGAAATACATAGAAATCTTCAAGAGTATTTACACCAACTGCACTACCACAGGTACACTGCACAAACAGAGTGGGGAAGATTAACATCAAGAAAGGTGTTCGACAAGGAGACACAGTTTCACCCAAACTTTTTACAACTTGTTTGGAGAGTGTATTTCGGAGAAATGTTTAATCATTTGAGGTTTGCAGATGACATTGTAGTCGTTGGGGAGCGGCTAAGTGATGTAGAGGATATGCTTAAGGAACTTGCAGATGCCAGCAGAGGTTGTGGACTGAAAATGAACATGAAGAAAACGAAAGTTATGACAAATTCGCTGGTAGCCCAAAGACATGTTACAGTAGACGGGAACAAAATTGACGAAGTAGAAGAATATATCTATTTGGGACAGAGAATTAGCCTTAAGGAAAAGAGTCAAGAACAGGAGATAAGGAGGAGAATTAGATTGGGTTGGTGCCAATATGGGAAACTGAGTAATATCATGAGAGGAGAAATACCAGTGAGTCTAAAAAGGAAGGTATTCCATCAATGCATTTTGCCAGGGCATTGACCAATAAATTGGAGAAGATAGCAGCAGCTCAACACAACATGGAACGAAATATGCTTGGAGTTACCTATAAAGACAGAAAAACAAATGCTTGGGTAAGGGAACAAACACAAGTTCGAGACATTCTGGAAATCATCAAATCGAATTTTTGTTTCTGAGAAAATCGCATTTGAAACATCGCGAACTCTAGAGGGTCCGTACATATCCCCACATACGATTCAAGCAATCAAATCCGACTAAGAAACGAAATCAACAACTGCAAATTTGTTTTAGCTAACATTAATGAATTCTTACCTAATATAATTGATTAATACATTGGAAAAGTTAGCTATCATATCCGTCACACCAAAAAATTCGCAAATCGGCGATTATGTTCATGACATAGTGACGGATGTTGAATTTTCCCTATACCAAAGCGTTATTCAGCATCCGTCATTATGGAAAACAACAATCGGCGTTTTCTGATGTTGAGTTTTCGTATGTTGAGTGGATTGCCGAGATTCACCGCTTTGAACTGTAAATATAATATAAATTTCTACGAAATCAAATATTCTATAAATTAATTACATATTTTTTTTTTTTTTTTTTTTTTTAATTTTAGTGTTTTTTTAACAAAGAATATTTAACACAAAGCCCTGGGGGAAATCAAGTATACACTTCTTTGACAGAGGGTTCAACATCAGTCACTATGTAATGCACCAAAGTCTATGCAACATACGTCAAAATTGCAAAATTTCTCATTGAGATTATTAATTAATGAAGTACTTGCAAGGTTCGGCATTTGGCATTTTTGAAGATTTTGATATTTACCTTAATTTCGTAAAATGATAAAAATTCAACATCCGTCACTATGTAATAC
Source organism: Ophioderma brevispina (assembly GCA_023653785.1). Taxonomy (NCBI): domain Eukaryota; kingdom Metazoa; phylum Echinodermata; class Ophiuroidea; order Amphilepidida; family Ophiodermatidae; genus Ophioderma; species Ophioderma brevispina. Next base: position 31,737 of record JAMKCH010045770.1, on the reverse strand, counting down.
ACCCGACGAAGTGGAGGTTGGCAGGACACATCAGCAGGAGAACAGATAATAGATGGACTTCGCTACTAACATCTTGGAAGCCTATGGATGGAAGGAGGAGTAGAGGCAGGCAACGGGTGAGATGTCGGGGATGACATAGACAATTATTGTAGTGCAGTGCACTGGCAGGGAGCAGCAAGAGATTGAACAACATGGCAGAAACATGCTGAGGCTTTCGTCCAGCAGTGGACTGATAATGGCTGAAGATTGGTCCGTAATTGACAATATAAGCTATATCTGTGAAGGGTGATGGTCAAAACTGTATAAAAGAAGGGATTTTGTAATAAGATCAAAGATCCCCGATCCTAATTCTACAGTAACGCTGGAAAAGTGAGATTTCTGTCTGGCCATTATGAAATAGTACAATACCTCACGAGAATGATCCTAACTTGACTTGTGGGAACCAACGGAACAACAGCTAATACCGTGTGTAGCAAAAGACAATTGTGACGCAAATGGTGTTGTCATAATTTGCGTAAGTTCTTCTTTCTAGAAAAAATGGAGGAATTTGGTGAAGAAATGGGGCAGATACGATAAATTCTCTAGGCTGTTTGATTTTCACACAATTCCAATGGGTTTTCAGTTCCATCATTTTGTCTGAATATGGTGACACATATTTTGACCTTTGCTTCACAAGATGCAGATAATCAGATTCAGAGTATATTGAACATGAGTCAAGTGAAAACATAAAAAATCATCAAAATTCATATTTTGGTATTTTGTTACTGGCATGCCAACATAACCTGTAAGTGGTTGGCTTGAAAATTTTTGAAAAAGTACTTGACAAGGCAGCACGTTTTGTCTGATTCTGTAATTTTTATCCCGAAATTTTAAGCGTGATACTGTGCACCATGTCCTATACAGTTTGACCTCAATACAAACCATCTTTGCTTATTCTGTACTGGTGTAACCATAATAAGCGTGTTTAGTGTCGATTTTGAGAGGCCGTTGCTGTATGACTATTCACTTACATCACTGCATGGAAGAAAGAGATAACGGAACCACAACTACTTCCACAATCCGATTTTAATCTGTTTATCCATTCCATTCACCCGCACAAAAATGACGAATTCAACATCGACCCTTTGATCGTAATCCCTTCGCAGTCGATGATCGGCGAGCATAAGGCTGCTAGTTCCAAGAGAAAAGCTCAATTGTGTTTGTTAGATTTTTCCAGGCTTTTGACAGTGTAAACAGGATTTAATTCCTTCATATTCTTGCCAACCACGGTGTCCCAGATGATACTGTCAAGGCAATTGCATCATGCATATACCCCATATAGCTTTGGTGGCAGACCAGGGATGGGCCCACAAAGGAGTTCCTAAAAACTAATGGCAATCCTCCAATGAGATACTCTTGCACCCTATCACTTTGTAGTCCGTTGTTGATTACATCCTCAGACGAGTCTTGACATCATGAACTACAAAGGACGTCACCATCAAACCCAAGCGTTCTAGACGTCACCAAAGTCGTATCTCACAGACCATGACTACGCAGAGGATCAGCTCTAACAGCTAATCTGAAATATGTTTTTTCAGATTTTCATATTAACTTCTTTTCATTCAGAACATGTTTCATATGATACAATACAAAGCATAGATAATACAATAATCAAAGTCCTTTTAGACAAGAAATACCAATTCCATGATCAATATATAGTTGATAATATACATTATTCCTGTCAGATAATCTGACACAGAACTGTGTAATCAATCACATTCACCATCAATGATATAATAATGAAAATATAAGTGGAACATGGCAATAGCATATCGAGGAACAATGTAGGCGTATAATAAGGCAAGTCTGACGAGAAAGATCAAATAAACCCCAGGGGGCTTTAGTTTTTTGATCCTACCACTACTTATAAAGACAACGTTTGAATCATATATCAAAATTGGTACGAGGACAGACACCTAACAAGAACTTAACAATACCAAACAAAAAAAAAAAAAAAACAAGACAGACTAAGGTAAACAAGGTATGAATCCAAAAACAGGATATAGCACGTTAAACCAGACACTGTAAAAGCCGGAAAAAAAAAATGCATGAGAAAACATTATTTTTTTTCGTGATTATAATTAGTTAATTATTGTTTCTTATATTTAGTTTAAAGCTACTATGGTTTTGCATGTTGTAAATGATTTGTCCAAGTTTATTCCACACTTTTTGGACCTACGTAAACAAATGATTACGAGTTTAACAAAGAAGTACATTTAGGAGTGTGGTAATGATGTGCATTACGTGTGTTATAGTTGTGTATTCGCTGTTTTTTGTGAAGACCATTAAAGAATTAAGGTAGATTAACTGTGAGAATAACGGGACACGAACAGCGCTATTTGGAGTTTATTTATTCAAAATATGTTCAGTATTTTTAGTCTGAAATAATGGTTTGGAGTGGTTAAGGTAAGGCGAAATTAGAGCAATTCGAATTGCTCTTTTTTGCAGTCTTTAAGATTTTATCGAGTTTTAGTTGGTTCTTACTGGTCCATGGGCATAGGGGTTTTGGTTTTAGAGTCTGTGATAGCCCATGCAATATTACAATATGAGAAATCTAAGGGAGTATAAGTGTATTGTATAGAGACTAAGTTTGGAAGGAAGTGTGTGTTGGAGTTTCTTAATGATGCCCGACACCTTGGAATTTGGATTTGGATTTTTGTACTAGGATGATAATTCCAGCTTAATTTACTATCATTTGTGGCGCCTAAAAAATTCGTATGATCACGGGTATAATGGGATAGTGTCAAATATTGATGTTGATCCTGTGTTTTTTTGTGGTTACTGTTTTTGCCAGTGTGGAGTGGATATAATTAGTTTTGCTTGTATTAAGGGACAGTTTGTTGGCTTTGAACCAGTTAGAAACATGACGGATTTCACGATTAAAAGTCTGGATGAGCGTATTTCATGTCGCGGATGTGGAAAAGGAAAATTTTAGTATCATCGGCAAAATAGTACATAAGAAGTGTTTTGAAGCATTGGGGATGTCATTTACATAGATAAGAGAAGTGGACCAAGTATAGAGCCTTGAAGAACACCGCCATGAAACCGGAGGGAGGCTGAGGTGAGATTAAAGTAAGATAAACTGTATTCCTATCTTGAGATAGTTTAAAGTAGTTCAAGAGAATTCCACGAACACCATAGAAGTGAAGTTTTAGAAATAAGAATATCGTGGTCGATAGTGTCGAAAGCTTTACGAAGATCAAGAAAATCCCTATGTTGAAGCTTTTGGGTAAGAGCAGAAGAATTTTGTATATATGGTCATAAGAGCAAGATCCTGGAGTGTTTTTTTCCTGAATCCGTAATTGTTGTCTTGGATGATGTTGTTACTGAGAAGAAGTTGTCATCTATTGTAGATAGGCGCTCAAGAACCTCGAGAAGCACGGTAGGAGAGAATTGGCGTAGTTTGAGAAAGAATGGGGACTTCCTTCTTTGAAAGATGGGATGACTTTTTGCAATCTGAGGGCGGAGGAAAGACCACACGAGCAAAGCGAAAGGTTTGAAAGATATGAGTAAGAAGTTTAGAGATACTTGGAGCAATGCGCTTGACAACACGGGAATTTACATCATCGACCCAGGACGTTTACCATTTTAAATTTTTGGGTGATTTCGAGAATTTCTTTTTCCGAGATAGCGAGGAAAGATGGACTTATTATTCGAGTTATGAAGAAAATCAGTGAAGCGCAAGCAGTGGTGTTGATCTTGCTGGCAATTTCGGGCCTATCTCGGCAATATTTGTTGCAATTGCTGGCAATGTCGCTGGGTTTGTATTTTTTGTATCACCGTCAAGGAAGTATGATGGAGTTTTTCCTTGAGGTTTACTCCAAAATGTCGTTCACTATTCGCCACGTATTTTTGGATATATTTTTATGAAGCCGTTCAATTATTATCGTAGTATTTTTACACGAATCGTATTGGCATCTATGAGGTTTATTTTCTGTATTTGATATTATTCATTTTTTTAATATTTCGTCACGAGATTGATATATATCTTTTATACAATTTGTTTCCTGGTTTTAATGGATTAATTATTCCGGAGTAATCCATGTTTACTTATCTTTACGTTATTTATCTTTTCCCTAACAATAGGGATGTGTTTGTTGTATAATTGCGAGAATTTAGCCATGAATATGTATATGAAGTCTTTGCTGATCATTGATGTAAACTTCGTGTCCAATCGTATTTATGAGATCTATCTCCAGGGCTTCGATGTTAGTTTTTGTTATCTATACTGTATGTGCGACTTTTGGTATTAGATTGTTTATTCATATTATTATAAGTTTATTTATAATGTTAAAAACAGTAAGTTGGTCGTTAGGTCACTGACACAAGTATACCCCGTGGTTATTTTTGGTCAAGACATTGTAAAGATGTTGTCATTAATGTAGATGTTTTGGTGGTAATACGTGTCGGTTTGTCGACCGGGGATAAAAGACGCAGATACATGAATGTTAAAAAGTCATTGTAGCACCGTGATTTGTATCTTCATTAGTCTAGGTTGAGTCACCACATAAAGATGGTTTGTTTCTCTTTTGTCACTAGATTGAGGATTTGACACTTTGTTAAGAAAAGAGTGTGGATTGCGATCGGGTGCCTGTAATATTCACCCACGATGCTATTTTTTGGTGGTATCGATTTCGACAAGAGTGATTCGTAGTCATCGTTACTTAACAAATTAAGGTCTTTCTAATTGTGAAGTTTTAGGTTATTGCAATAAACAAATCACCCTCCCCCCCTCTCTTGAGTAATCGATCGGAAATTGCACAAGCATATTACCATTAATGTGAGTAAGTGAGGGGAGCATTGTTATCAACCGAACCATGTCTCGCTGAATCATTTACAGGAATTTTGGTTTTAAGTTGAAAGATATCAGTAATCGGACTTTAGTTTTTATCAGCTACGGGAATTTATGTGTAAGTATAAAAGTCACTTTCTTGTTTTTTTATTTATCATTAACTTATCACTACAGTAAATACTTACATTTATCATATCTTAATTAATTCATTAGTTGTGTTAGGATCAAGAACAGTATCAATCAAATCATCATATCATTATATATTATTCATGGATTTACAATCTTTAGTGATTGGCGTTCTGTGATATTTATTTATGATCATAGTTATCTGTATTAATTTCATGACTAAATTCATCATCGTCTACAATGTGATTATAGGGAAATGCTTTTCCAGTACATTCCCGCAATACCAAGTGTCCGATTTGCATTATTTAATTCATCACGTCTCAGTAGTGAGCATTTACTTGTGGTAGATTGGTGACATACTTCACATGTAGACCAGATTTTACCCTAGAACTTTTCGACAATAAATACAAGACATTGTAACAATTAACCTCAATGCAGATATTTGATAAATTAGTAATTTGAATTGCAACCAATCAATGATGTAGGAAGTTACAAACCGCCTGAACTGATCAATTGAAGACCTATAACACTAAAGGTACCAGCAAGTTTATCTATAAAACATATTATAAACATCAAATAATTTTATACGTAATACAGCTAAATTAGATACAACTAGAATAATGGTAAATACAGCAGTTACATAACGCATCAAAAGATAGTCATTGTACACACGTTAAATTAATGTTTCACAATCATATTAACTTTGAAATTATGGAACGCATTAATCTGGTGTAAGACAAAGGTGGGATATACCAGGAAACATGTGCTAATGCGCATTGCATAAATGTGTGGAAATAAAATACAACGATTATAGGCAGACCATGAAATAATTATTATAGAAATGTAAGTGATATTTTTGGCATAGCGGAACCACACAATTAGTTACAAACAAAAAAATTGCACGTTAAGGTACAAAGATGTTAACCAAATGTGTGGCGGGCGGTACATGGCATAAGGTGATAATTGAATACATTGAGTTGACCTGGCAGACCATGAGAAATATTTTAAGGATACAGAATAATAGCCATATAACAGAGCATATTTGGCATGTCAACCCAGGAAAACAGTAAGATGCTTAATCAAAAATGTTTTTATTTATAAGTTACCGACATGTTGGGCTGATGTAAGGGCACAAGGTTTTCAAAATTTACTACATGCGATTAGCAGACTTGGTTAGGGGAAAGATACTACACTCTGCTGGGTATCTAAGAGGAAACGAAAAAGTCATTAGTCTGCGCTTTGAAGGTGTGATAACTGGTGGGTATAGTCGGCGGTGAGCATTTTATGTCTGGAAGTCAATCAATGGGACATTATCTGGAAATTATATACTTGAAAAACATTTGCACAACATTTGATCGAACGGCATTATGCACATGAAATTATATACATTGAAAAGCAAACTATCACTTTTTTAAGTACAAAGCATATTTTGCATGTAAAACTATTTTAACAAGTTGTTTACAAGCATGATTAGGTACAGAAAACTTGTGGTTGGCACAAGATCTATCTAACTCACTTGATAATGCTGGCAGCCAAGTCGGCCTACATCGAAATTGCCAAAGACTGAGTATATATAACTGTCAATGAGGAAGCTGATCATCAACCTATCTGCCCCATAATGTTATTCCAACTCAAGAGGTCAAGGACTTCACGTATCTAGGTCCTATGTGCCGACAGCGGGAAAGATTTCCTGTCACGCAAAGGACAAGCTTGGAATGCCTGCAAATAACTACAACCACTTATGCAATCTGGTATCTCCAATCACCCAAACTAAATTCCCCCCCCCCCTTTAGAGCCTGTGCAGAGAGTATACCTTTATATGGATCTGAGACCTGGACCCTGAAGAAAGGGAGCTACAGTGTAGACTGGATGGCACCTACACCAGCTTCTTATGCGCGTACAAAACATATCCTTCCTGGCGTGCGCACAATACAAGCCCAGATAAGGAGATATCCCTCCAATTTCATCTTCTGTTCCCAACGCCGTGCACATTTGGCCGGTCACTGTCATCGTGCGATTGATCAAGTAGTCTCAAAAGTTCACATTGTGGAAGTTACCATGCCAAAACAGGGGTCCTCGCCCCTTTAACTACATTGGATGTTGATTGCTCGAGATATTCCAGGAGGATCCATCTGACATCCCCCAACTTAATGACAAACACAGGGACATTTGGCGCTAAATGGCGAACAGCATCTCGGATGCAGCCCGTTTAGATAGATAGAATGGACTGTCGAAATAGAGGGTCTTTCAACCTCACTCATGCATAAACCTATTACAAAAGTGTTAGTAACGTAGTATTCGTTCATATCGATCAATTAAGACCGACTCAAAACAGTACTTGTGCTATTCAAAGTGTGACCCCATTCTTTTTATGTATACATATCTTTAGGCATACATATCAACATGCATGTCGTTCTTAGATTTAGAAAGTTCCAGAAATTTGGAATGGACTGTGCCATCCCGGCAAGATGGGCCCGATAATTCCGAAAAGGTGGAGGACCTTTATTTGTTGAAAAATCTATGTCCGAACACGTAAAAAGTGTAAAAGTCTATTGCATATTACAACATGTTCCGGTGTGTATTTGTTGTTGTTTTCGTTATATTAAGAAGTTAATGTCACATCGTTATCAAGTCAGCTTATCCCAAGGATGAAAGTTGAAATTTAAAATTGAAGTGGACCCGGGGGCGTCTTGGATTTTCGCTGGGCCCCGTGCTTGTTCCAGGGGTTCTGAAAGTGACGTCTAATAGGACCATTTTACAGTAAAATATACACAGCTTTGGTGAATTATATAGTTTCAGTGGAAAATACATGTATACACCTAAAACGGTACAAGCAGTAAATGACTCCTTACGTGCTTTTTAAAATATATTTTCCACTAGTATTATCCCAGTCATATACTTCTCTTCTAAAACTACACTGAAAAGGTAATTAAAACATCTTTACTTGTATGCAAAATGTTTTGTGATTAATATTGTAACCATTAATTTTTCATGTAATGCATTATTTAGATAATGATTATCCAATTGTTTTTGCTGTAGGGCCTATTTCATGATGAACAAATAAAAATGGATTGAAGATTGAAGGACAATTTGCAGTGGATTATTGCCCCCTCGCGGGACCTGTTCTTCAATACTTAAAAAATATACATAGTTCAAATAGCCAATATACAAGAAAAAATGGACACTTGTGCTACGCAGAAAAAAATACACACTTATAGGGTTATTTTGTGATTGTTTCGGTTAATTTTCCTATTTTGTGATCATTGAACCAGTCACAATCACAACTGAATTTGTACCCCGGCGGCTAAAACTTGATTAATTTGAATTGATAGCCTACGGTAGTCCGCATTTGAAGCTAGTGCCTCTTTTTTTGGAACATTGCATGGGTTCCCGATCGGTTTGAGTATTTACTTGCAGCATTCATTCACCCCTCGTGCTGATTCGCTTATTCCTGATGACCCGAAATCTTAAGGCAATGAAGAAACAACACGAACTGAGGTTGTTCTCGACGAGAAATCTGAATAGGAATATCCTCGGAAGGGCCACTTGAGAGAATATGATTAACAATTGCAATTATGGGGCGGCAGATAGATCGTTCAAAAGCCAAGTGGGTCGATGTTGTTCCTTCTTATCTCTTTCTTCCATGATTGCTGTATGTCTATTATGTATAGTTTATGGAATTGTACAAACTGACGCCTGATTTATAAGCTAAAAGCATTTCCACATTTTTTATTATCTCGCATTATCCCTTTAAAACATTATAAGCATTCAAAAGCATGTGCAAACAAGATCTCTTTTCAATAACTTTATTCTCAATGTTTCTATACAAATAACTCTCGTAGTCGTACGAAAGTTTTCTCTGATCCATTTCAGTTTTTGCAATATTTTATGCAAATAATTGTTGAAAAAGGCTTTATATTATTATTGTTTTGAAAGAAAGGATGCTTTGTTATTACCTTTAACATCCCATTGACACATAAAAATATAAATATTAGCGAGGTGAGTCAATTCACTTCAAAAATGGGTGGAAAATGGGAAGGTGTACATTTCATGTCATTCTTCCCAGCATTTCTTTCATTTTTGTTCAGATATGTCGTTCTACGTATACACGTCGGGGGTGGGGATTGGTTTTTTCGGGATTCAGGTCAACAACGTGGGTCAAATTTTGAAATTCATCAACCATTTGAAAAGTATACCATTTATGTTTATCATAAGGATTCCACAGGTAGAGTTTGTACTATCTGTGGCTAAAGTTTTGGAGTTATAGGCTATAAACAGCGAAAATAATAAAATGATCATTTTCAGTGTCCAGGGTCAACTTTAAAAGTTTACATACTCCGATTTGATAAAAAATGGTGCAATTATAGATGGAGCTCATAGAATAAAAAAGGAATAGTTTGAGGCCGCAGATTATTACAACTATACCTTTTGGATCCTTATAATTAAACTATTAACTTGGTATCCTTTAAACATGATTGGACAATTCAAAATTGACCCCTGTTACCCGGGGGGGGGCACTTGTATTCCAAGGTGGATATCATGCTCGGTGTACAAAAAACCGCGTAATTAGGGTCGTTTTTTTGCGATCAGGCGATGTACGCGCGTACCTTGTTTCGGGTATCAAAATCGTAAAATTCAAAATAAGGGTATGATTTTCAAGTCCAAAATACGTGTTTAGGGTGTGATATTTTTGAGTACTGTAAAACATTTCATTGAATTGCTGGAAAATAGTGGGTTTTGTTCCCGATTTTCTTCTGATCTTCACATAATAGTTCCCCGAGTGAGTTTTAACCGCTTTCAGTCATCGCCTATTTTAGCTTATTTTCTCTATGTCGTTGCCGTCTCCTACACAAATGATCCGTTAGATGTAGGCCTATGTGCGAGAAACATAATTAGGGTCTGTCGCTAATTTATGTCAATTCAAAATAGTCATGGATATTTTAGTCCGGTTTTTACTTAGTTCAATGAATGGTTGAATATGCAAGGAAAAAACCTCAATCACGACACCCGATAAGACCATTAATTCAAATAAAATAGGGACAACTTTAAATAGACTTGAATTTAAATGTAATGGATTTAATTTTAGACTATTAGGCTGAGATAATGCGCAATTGAGCTTTACCACAAAATAGTGAATAAAAAAACTTTCATGAAAACATGTGTAAAAATAATTATTCAAAGATGTTAAAAAGATCCATCTGGGGATATAAAAAAAATAAAAGTTACATTTTATAAACATACTCGTTTCGGGTAGGCAAAAGTAATGTCAAAATATTGTTTAGTGTTTATTTTTTAAAACTCTATGCAAATCCTTTTTTAGGGTTTAAATTAAACCAAAACACTTGTTAAGGGTAGCAAAAAACCAAGCCCAAAGTTAACTTGTTTATGTACAAAAATCACCGTAATTACGTGCTTAGGGTGTTCTTCTTGCCAAGTGAAATAGGCCTTAGTGTTACGGTGTTGGGAGAGCATACACGCGCCATGATATCCACCTTGGAATACAAGTGGCCCCCGGGGCCCTGTTATGACCTTTCGACTCCCGAAAAAACAATTCCCCACCCTACGATAACTCACTTTTGGCTAAATGTTGACAACTAGATACGATAGATAATATATACACATTTATAATAGTTATATTAGCATCACCAAATGTAGTTACATATTTTGTCATACACGAAGTGTTGGCAAAACAGAAATGTCAGATAGGAGTTAGTAATGCGCCAAGAAGATATACAAAAATTTAATTTACATTTATGGTTATTTTTTTTTTTTTTTTTTTTAATTATTTACTATAGTTTTGTTTTGAGTGCATCTTTTTTTGGTATGAAATGAAGTTATGTATACATTAGAAATGCTCAGAAAAAATGACACCAATGATTATTTCTAAGTAACTAATGCATAATGGAATCCAAGAGAGATGCGAAAACAACACAATAAGCCACAGCAGCTCCTTTACATATTGCACATTGACTATCTAGTATTAGCTAGCACATGATTTACTGTCCAACTGCTATAGGTCATGGGGGACCTGACCATAATACTAAAATAGCAAAGACCCTAACTTTGTCAATATTCTGCACATATTAACCTAAAATAAGCAAACGACTCATATTGTCCATTCCCTGCATATATTAACCTAAAATAAGTAAACGACCTTACTATTGTCCATTATTCCCTGCATATGGTTACCTAAAAAGCACGACCTCACTGTTGCCTCCATATTACATGCACAGTTGAAAGTCCATACCGGGGTGTGTCTCAAAAAAGAAACCCTCCAAGCGCGCCTCGATTTCACCAAAAAGAAACAGTAAACTATGACAATAAGAACATCTGAAAAGTAGCCATTTCATTCAGAAATTATTTCGAACACACCATCCAACATCCATCCCTATTTCCCTTTGACCTCTATCTTCTCCCTACGTGTCGTAACCCTTTCTGCTTTTTCTCCTTAACTACTTTCCTGAATTTCCGGTTGCGCTTAACAAGTTGATTTCCCCATCGGACTCATGGGGCTATGGGGCCTCTCCGATTACGCTAATAGGATTGATATATTGATTAAGACATTTGTAAATAACAGTTGGTACGGATTAGTTAATGGTTACTTTAAAAAAATCACGCGTATTAAGCATTTAGGTAACAGTAACTCAATTACCTTGTGCTGCGGACGTGAAGAATTGTACAACCGTGCTCAATATGGTTTTTAGCGGCTTTCTGTTAATTTTCCATATCCACAATATGGGAACAGGTCAACTTTCCCTTAGGCATGCATGCGTTAGAGTGGTTGATTTAAAACATTTCTCGACTCTTACGGCCATAGCAATTTCATATTTATCGTGTACAAATTAATTTGTGAGGTCATTATCCTTGAACAATTATTTTTTGTGAAATTGCTGGGCATGATCAATCGGTATGACGTAAATAAAAAAGGGAAACGATGATAATAACAACATTCCCTGCACATATTATTAGAAATCGTTTTCAAAGTTAATATAATTTTTCTTGTGTTTGATTTCGTAAACAAATTAAGTAATACGTACACATACCTTTTTGATACAGACGATTCCATTTATGATTTAGAATACTATAAAATTGGCCGGGATTCCTTCAGAGACGACAACCAGATCGCCAGGAGCCGATCATGAAATACAGTGTCCGTGTGACTGCGTGTCTCACCGCCCATCTCGCTATTGTGTTCTCCATTGAGTGTTCTACGCACCATTTCTTCAGCACTTTACCTCTAAATTCTAGTAACCTCGTCTACATGGTCACAGTTGATTCCGTACGGTTAATTCCGTACGGTAGCTGGTACACTGGTCGTGGGGTCACTCAGTTTCTTTACATAACACCGGTGTAGAAGTAATTATAGCCAGACGTACTCATAGTCCGGGTACAACAGTAAAGAATAGAGCACTCAATTCAGTCGACTCTTCACGCAACATTAATTTCACGCTTTATTCCATTATCGTCTATGGAGCCCCGGACTGTGGCTCCTGCTGGACTATATCTGCTTTCACACCGGTTCAGTGATTATATCACATTTCGTGCGCAGCTGCATTTTCAATATATATATATATATACAAAATTACAAGGTTGCCATATCGGCTGCTATAGATCCAAAGCAAGATAATTATAAATGCTTGATAGGAGTTTACAGTGTCCTTAGAACAACCATTTGTGGTTCCCCTACATAATGTGGTCAAACTGTAAACTCTTATCCACAATTGACAATTTGGTGGATATTGGGGACATTTGGTTACCATCCTGGCGTCCGTTCCCGAAACTCAGTCGTGAATGGACTATTCCAGAAAAATGCCCCCCCCCCCATAGAGGGCACTGGAATTCCAGACTTTTTGTCACTTTTGAAAGCTGGAATTCCAGAATTTAATGTCTAAAACGGGGTGGGAATTCCCGCCATTTTAGGTAGAGAGGGTGACGGAATTCCAGTGTTTTTACGATTTTCAGAGGAAAATTCCAGAAAAAAAGCAATATTTTCAACACCCTCTATACCCCTAACCATAATCCTCTGGGAATTCCATGTTTTTTTACATTAATAGTGTAGGAATTCCTGGAATTTATGGAAGGTAGTGTCTGGAATTCCAGGTAATTTACGGAAGGTAGCGTCTGGAATTCCAGATAATTCATGGAAGGATAGCCAGGAATTCCAGATATTTTGTGAACAAACATTTTTGCCCTCTATGGGGGGGGGGGGCATTTTTTTCTGGAATAGCCCAATCTGCGTGTAAACGGTGTCATGCCTTAGTGGACCAATTTGTCCAAAGCACTGTGTAACTGGTATGCATGAGTTAGTATACACGTAGTTACGCACAAGTTTGGGGAGTTAACCCCTGGATCTAGAGCAAGATAACAGTGCAGGTATGCTTGAAAAGTGTTCGGAAAAAGTCTGGTTTGTCATGATATTAATTATTTTTGCACAATATTCAATACTTTTTGCCTAACATATATTTTTAAATAATATTTTTTATATATTTATTCAATCAATCTTATATATTGCAGGAAAGCTGCACTTTCGCATTGATTTTAACATAATGATAAAAGGGATCTAAACGGTTGAATGGATTGATTCATGTTTTTATTATCCTCCTGAAAAGCCACGGGAAATTTTGCCAAACAGTTAGTACGCTAATGAACATCACGATGTACTTTCGCCGTAAACAAGGCGTCGTATGATATTTTGTTGAATTGTCTAAAATGGAAGCGAGGGAATAAACAATGAAGGGACCAGGTGGCTTAAACATGTTCAGCCAGGGTGCATATATTTTTAATGGTGAAGAAATCAAAATGACAAAATAAGTCGCTTTTCGGCCGACATGAAAATCATTGTATCTGGTTCTGGTTGAGTACAGTTCAACATCCCAGGTGGGGAAAAACGAACCGGAACCGTGTGTGTGCAATTTATTATGCAGTTATTTATGTAGTACACTTATTCGAGCTCTGAAAATAGCCGAGTCAGACATTTGTTTCGCAGACTCTGAAAGAGCATTCCAGCCGTGCACGGCGCAAGTGTGAGATTTTGACCATCACTCATGCTCCTGGAGCATAGGTTGTGGCAACCGTTCCAGAGCGGAGCTATTCATTATATTAACTGCTGCAGCGATTTATTCCGTAAATGTTATCAAGGATTAGAATTTAAATCTGGCACACCAATCCTCGCTGGTTTTGTGGTTAGATAGCTGACCTCATGATACAGTGGTCTCGGGTTCGAATCTCGCTACTCCCTCTTTTTAAAATATATCAAATTTTCATTATTTTTTCAGGTTAGAGGGAAAAATTCTAAGTCCAAAAAAAGATAAGAAAAAAGTAATAGCTGCCCTTTGAGGTTAGTGAGGGAGACCTGCTCCTGGAGCATGGGTGGTGGTAAAAAACTACCGCGTGCATTCACGGCCTGTGGAAAGAATGAATGTTTGTAGACATTTGGCCATGGGATCAAAGGAAAACTTGTTCATTTTGGTTACATACTTCGCAGAAGTAAACCATTTTCCCACTATAAATAATAATACATTTTATAATTACCATTTATTGGTTATGGCCATTGTAAAGGTTGCACATTTTCATGAAAATTAATAAAATGCCATCTCAATTTCTTTTCTGAATATCAGTGATCAAGGGACATACACTATGCTACATTGACTCAAGCAAATAATGGCATTATTGACAAGTAAATCCACATGGTATTCAGCGGACAAAGTACTTCAGATTCCCCTTTGTTTAGTTCGAACTGCAGAGCCTTTGTTACTGTCCATCCAGTTGAATAGATGTCAGGCGTTATAGACTAATTATCCCCGCCCAGTTTAGGGTAGACTTTTCACATAGAAGTCTCAAGTACGCAAATGAGGGTATTGCCTTTGATTCCGTCATGCACTGTATGATGTTGTGCAGTAGCGCAGGACGGAATCAATAGCAACTCTTTTGTATACTTGGGACTTCTATATGAAACGTCTACCCGGTTTGGATTGAGCTGGCCTCGTTCGCGATAAAAATAAACTTCGAGGTTCTACTGTGAGTTCAATAATTTTGACTGTATATTTCATCATTTATTGAAAAAAGAAACTATAATGTGAACAAAACTCACGGTGGATATGTTGATTGGTAAGCTGTGACCTAATTTTTTTTTGCAGAACCAAGATCCATAACTTATTGCGGGACCTCATTCTATTCAATTTACCACCAGGTATTTAGAAAAATACAAAGAAGGGGTCTATCGACCTATGCTAACAACAAGTTAAATTGAAAAGAAATGGGGGTTACGCGGCAAGTTACCATAAGTTACCACAAAGATGTTAGGTCACAGTCTGCCAAACAACTTTCTTTCATGATTTTTTGTTCATCTTTGTTTCCTTTTCGGAAAATAATGCAAATATGGTCAAAGTTAATTAAACGCACAGTAGAAGCCTAAGATTTATTTATTCGTGAAAAAGGACGAGTATTTTGTGCTTTGCATCATGAAAAAAATAGCTCAATCTTAATCTAGTGATGAGCACCTGAAATCCTTTTTATCTGGAAGTACAGAGCCATTGTTATTACCCATACCAATTACTACAAAGTAATTTGTAGTGCTTTATCCTCTGCATACCGAGCGGATTTACTGGATATCAACAGTGCTATTATTTGCTCGAGTCAATGCTGCATGATGTATATCTACTGGTCACTGATATTTAGGAAAAGAAATTGTGATGACATTTTATTCATTTTCAATCAAATATGCAACTTTTGCACTTGACATCCTCCAGAGTATGTAAAGGTATAATTAGACAATATTAACTGCGCAGAAATCAGTTACTTCGCCGATATACTAACCAATGTCCTTATGCACGCATCTTTCTCTCTTTGATCCCATGGAGTAATCCCTTGGTGGCCGCAGTGGGACAAAAGTCCTGCTGTGGAGATTGCCGGTGAAGCGTGTTACCGGGTGCAGTAGGTTTTGGACTGGGATTGCCAGGCGACAGCCGCAGGCCCTCCGTAACAAGGAGAGGCAGGCAATCACACGCCCAGCAGCCAGCACTGGCCAGTTTAGTTCTTGCAACATGGCGGCCGGGGGGGGGGGACTCAACCATAATGATGTACACATGCGCGACCAAATAAAACAAAACAAAAACAAACGCGTGAAAAGGGGTGTTTTTAGTGTCGGGCGCGTCACGCTCGTGACGCGTTTAGGGTATCAAAAAGGTCGATTTTCATGAAAAAGGGTAGTTTTGGAATTTGGCTCAAACGCGTTTAGGGTACATTTCTTTTATCGTGTTTTGTATCTACTGTCGCTCCTATTCTGCATGTCCGAAAAACTACCTTCCCTGTAATATTTTTGTTGGTGATCTGAAACTGTCGTGAAGCATCAATGCCAAGAGTGCATCGAATCCTGAAAATTTGAAAATAGATAGAACCCCGCAGGCACCTATCGCATCATTACCCGCGCTAGTATTGATAGTGTTATGAACGACGCGCTGTAGCCGGGATCGTCAATATAAGCGGTCACAATATGCATTTGAGACTTGTTTGTGGATGGTGCTTACAAACAAAACATACTTTGACAGCAGCATCGAAGTTTGTAAAGTTGATGGAATGATAGGGCGGGCGTACCGGAGCAACGGAATACACAATTTGTTAGCTTGCGATTTTTTTCATTTTATTTTATGAAGTAGATGGACCAAGTATAAAAACATTTTAGCAATAGACATGAGATAAGAAGGTATTTTAAATCAATTTAGTTCGGACATGCCATGAGCTGCAAAATTTTTCACCATTATCTTATTTCATCAGGCATGTTTAGTCTACCGCCATGACCGCGGTGTGTTCCGATGGATTTGTATAGCTTGTTATTTGGCCTATATTTGGGATCGATGAGTTGAATTGGAAAGCATCATGTTACTGAATCTAAAATTGATGTCAAACTCTGACATATTCATGGGCGTCTAGAGTGGAGATAAAAAACGACGGAAATCCAAAGAATGCTGACAACATAGGGCCTACATATGATCTTTTGTAACCCTAAATATTGTTGATATTCATGCAAAACTTGTTTAGGAGGTCATATTTAGACCATAACTTGTTTAGGGGTTCTAATTAGGACAACATTTGTTAAGGGGTAAATATTTTGGGAAAAGCGCGATACAACTTGTTTAGGGGGATTTTTTTTTTGGGGGGGAAGCGCGGTAAAACTTGTTTAGGGGTAATTTTGCTCACAAAGAAAAACTCGTTTAAGGGGTGCTTCGAAAAAATTTGGTCACGCATGTGTACACTGTCATATCTGAGTGCCCCCCCTTTTTTTTTTTTTTTTTTTTCCCCCCCCCCCCCCCCCGGCATGGCGGTGACACCGCCGCGACTGTCATAGACGTTCTTGACGAAACGTGCTGCCCCGCGCTGAACAGACTCAAGCTGGAAATTTAAGGGTATAAGGGTCCCACACCGTAGCGCAACACCCCAGGGAGGGTCGAACCAGTGATCTGTATAGGCCATGTTCTTTATTTCCTCTGCGCATCCACAAAGATTACGTTTTACGAAAACAGAGATCTGTCAGCCCTTGCAGTCGTGTGATTGATGTGATTATTACATTTTAAATTACTACAGATTTCTACACCAAGGTAAGAATTTGAGTTTGTTTCCTGTAGGATTGTACCGGTGTCATATAATACAGTGTCCGTGTGACTGAGTGTCCTACCACCCATCTGCCTATTGTGTTCTCCATTGAGTGCTGTATGCACATTTGTTTTCAGCACTGTACCCAATGGCCTCGTCTACAAGGTCGCGGTTTATTCCGTACATGTTGTTATGGTAGCTAGGACACTCTCTCATGGGGGACACTCAATTTCTTTACACCGTCATTGAGTGAGTAGTTGTAGTGTTTGGGTTGTTGGGAATTGTCAGTACAAAACATTTGTCTGCATTAAATTTCATACACCATTTCTTCTCCCAGCTATACAAAGTCGGTGAAGGTCCTCTTGAAATAAGTCCTTGCTGACGGTTCTGTACAGCCTGTCTCAAAAAAATGGTACAATCAAAAACCGATTTTTTTTTCAATATTATATCTGAAAATAAGTAACTTGTTTTGTATATCACATTCAAGAGAAAAGACCAAGCTTTCCAGGATTTTTGTTTCATCTCAATTGCTTATTTCAATCGAGAGATAACTCCAGTTTACTGCGGAACACAAAAATCGAGTTTGTGCCACTTTCTTGTTGAGGTGAAAACGGTGAACGAATTAGTTAAACATTAACTTCATAAAGAAACTCTAAAAGATACGAAAACAGTTACGTAATGGTGGAAGTTATGATCAGTAAGTTCTGGCTTTAAGATAAAGTGAATAACATTCGACATTCTGTTGTTTGTCAGAAGAGAACCATGAGCGTACAGCCGGCATACAACAACCTGGAGGAGAGTTTCTAGTATCATGAACGCAAATTCCTACTACTACTTTGATACTTTGCTTCCAAATTCGAATTTTTATTGACTTCGACAATTAGAACATATTATTAACACATATTAGTGCAATATTTTAAACCATTTCCTTGGATTTGGAGTGTTTATTTTGGTTGCAATTACATTCCTTCTTGCATGATTTTAACAAGATACCAATCTTGTAATAAATTCAAAGCTCCATTTTCATTGACGTGCAATAAATATTTGTATTGTTTGTTATTTATGAAAAGAAGATTTTTATAATTGAACTGATTATGTTGACTATTAAAACTTGTGTCGATAAAACTAGTCTTCCTTTGTTTACTAAATTTAATCTGTGTTTTGTTTCTTTTTGTCAAGTTGCAAGCATGGCATAGCTGGGCGAAACAACTCTGCCATCCATAATAGTGGCACAAAATCGATTTTGGTATATCGCACTAAATTGATTATATCTCTGGATTGACAAAAGCAAATGAGATGAAACAAGGACCATTTGAAAGCCTGGTCTTTGTTCTTTAACATTATTTCAAGTAAGAATGACTTCTTTTGGAATTTCATATTTAACCATTTTTTTTTCTGATTGTACCATTTTTTTAGACAGGCTGTATAAGAATTCGGTCGTCAGCAAAAAGACGCACAGTTAAGGTGTTTCACCCTTAATACCTAAATCGATCTAGGTTGCTGAATTTTGCTTTACCAATGGTAATGCTTTAGAATAGTTTTTACATGAACATTACATGTCTTGATTTACGTCTGGGTTCCAGGAACCCCCACCACTACACTATTAATCGTGTGTAAAAAGACCTTATCCGATAAGCATTATAATCCCCTTGTAGTCTATGACCTGAATAAGTTAAAATTGCCGATGACATGAAAGTAATGATTCAAGCTGAGTTATATTTTGATTTTTCAATTTGTACAACAACGAGACTAGAAACACTTCGGAGTCGACATGTTGTTTTGAATTTGCCGCTTCGAGAAATTTGCTTTTATACAACTTTTCATCCTCATGAAGTGTAAATTTTGCGTATCTATAAATGATAAAAGACAATGATTGTGTAACGGAGCAGTATGGGAGTGAGCTTAGAATTGTGGAGGGCCAGAATTGGCTGTTTTCATCCCTCCAAATCTCACCATGTCAGCAGCTATAAGACTACGACGAATTCGACAATCCGACCAAACATTATCGATAAACTTGTCGGCCGTATAGGTATGTACACATTAGTGCTGTACACAGTTCTGTCAACGGCCTATTGTATAGATTGGTCGCTAGAGTACTATGCCGATTTTATGGGTATGAACTGTGGAATATCCACTAATCCGTGTGTAACACCAGTGAGGGAATTTTCTCTTTTGTGTGCTAACTTTGGATGTGTACGTCTCTCATCTGACGATGTCTTTTGGACGATTGGAAATTTGAACTCTCCGTATGTGCCTCGTGAACTGCAAATGTCAAATGACATTGAAAGTAATCCCGGGCCAAATCCTGAAGTTTCCCTTGCTGATGTAAATAAGAAACTAGACAAACTCGACTGCATTCTTGATCGTTTAGACAATCTTGACAAAAAGTGGACATCATTAGATAGAAGACTCACTGATATAGAGAACAAAATGGAAGAAACAAAGGAAGATTTAGTTAATACAAATGAGAAGCTTGGCAAGATTGATTGTGTTGACAACAGTTTGAAACACACACAAAATGAACTTGAGAATGCGAGAAAAACTATTAAATCGTTACAAGACCAACTAGATGGTCAAGAGGATATGTCCCGGAGAAACAATCTGATTTTTGACGGTATACCTGGCCCGGCAAATGAAACATGGGAGGATTCGGAATCCAAAGTGAAAAGACATCATTGGTCAAAAAATGGGATTGACCAAAGGACTATATTGAGTTGAACGGGTTCAACAGCAATACCAAGAGGCCCAACAAAAACAAATGATAGTATCCCAATCATTGTAAAGTTTTCCAATTTAAGGGACCAGGAAAAGGTGATTGATAAAGGAAAGTGTACAAAACGGGAAAGGATCAGGAATCTTTGTTCATGATGATTATTGCAAAAACACTCGTTATTTCGAAGAAAACTTCGTGACAAAAACCGTGAAATGGGAGATTCGGTAGCGAAAGCACAAGTGTATATAAAACAACTGTCACTCAGAGCATGGGGGACCCAAAGTACAGGGTCTGACGAAGACAAGCAAATGAAGTAATATTAAAATAGGGGATTGGTCAAGGCCACCGGCCAAAAAATTGCACCAGAAATAAGGGTTAAAAACTGTAGTATCATAAGTTGGAATGTATGGTTTTAACTAAAAGTTGCCGATTGTTAATTTTATATGAATACTGACCCAATTTGGACATTATTGCGCATTACTGAAAACTGGGCTAAGTCTAGCACTGACATTCGAACATATTTTTGAAGGGTATAATGTATTACTGGGTAGAGACCAAAGATTAAACTTTATGTTCAAGTATTTAAGTGGTATTGCAGTGTACATAAAACTATGTTTTATGAATGGCTGTCACAAGAATTAATATGGATTATGATCATGTATCTTCTTTTATTTGATAAAAAACGTTTTTTGGTTTTCTAAGATATTATAATGAGTTTGTATATATTCCTGATGAGCAGTCTCATGCATATGTATGTAAGATAGTCATCCAATTGAACAATGGTTCATGGAAACTATGTTGAAGTTGTGAAAGGGAAAGATAAAACATTAATGCAAACTTTAATTATTTGTGGGGTGTTTTTGTTTTGCGTTTTTGTTTATTGATTTTTTTTGATTTCCCATGCTCGTTACAGGTCATGATGTGATATATTAAAATGACACCATCGATCACATTTTTATGATTCTATTAGTGACTGGTATTATGATAATGATGATTTTCAGCGAGAAAGGTCATCTAAGTACACGTTTGTAAACACGATGGTAGACAACTTTTGTCTCTATGTAAAACTCATAATATTCATATACTAAAGGGCAGAAACAGCGGTGATAATGCATGGCGAGTTTTACACGGTATTGGGTTCTCAAGGTGCTTGCTAGTGTTATTGATTATGTGTCGCTTCGTCTACTATTTTGAATATGTGAATAATTTCGTTATTGATATCAGAATGAATCAGACCATATGCCTTTACTCTGTTCACTCAAATGTAGTCCAAAACGATTCCGAAGTTACGTACTGTAAAACACAGAAATTGATAAATATCGTGGGAATGTGGAATGATAACAAGTCATCTGTTCTACGTAGCAATCTTTCACCAAAATGAAATAGCAAAAATTAGGAGGATTTACTTAACTTGCGAATGACAGAAGGACATGTTAATGAAGCATTTTGAAATTTAACACTGTTTTGAAAAGGCTGCTGTCGGTATGATGAAAGGTAATTCGATGGTGGAAAGAGAGATGGTGGTAAAATAAAAACCTTATTAATACTTGGTTCGATACAGGAGTGAGTGTTATCGTAAGAAGAAAGAAAAAGCACTGCTTCTTAAACAATTTCGGCGACCGAACCGCACAACGCGGCGCGATCATAATAGTTAAATATACAAAAGTTGGCACAGTACCAAGTGTGTGTAAAAGGGCTATATAAAGCAGTGTGTAGAACCAAGAACGTAGATTACAGGATGATTTGAAAGAAAAGTTGGTGTTTTAACTGTAAAATCTGAAAACATGCTGTGCGGCTTTTGAAAAACCTGAGAAATCCTAAAGAGTTAAAATATGAACAACTATTGCGCCTCATAAATGGTTCGACTATTTTAGATCTCTTTGTACATCAACCTCCCCTGAGGTGATTCATGATAATGCCACTGCTATTCAAGCTGTCAATCTAAATGATGAGCTAAATGATGTTATTACTGGTGAAGAAATTTTACTGGCTGTCAAAAAATTGAAAGTAATAAATCATCCGGCACCGATGGTTTATGTGCTGAAATTATAGCAGTAGTATTGAGATAATACTTCACTGACTTAAATCATATTTTTTAATGTTGATTTTTTACCACCGGTTAATATCCCTATAACTTGGGGCATGTTTGTACCACTCTTTAAGAAAGGGAATATCTACGAGGTCAGTAACTATCGTGGCATTTCATTGATTAATGTTGGTAGTAGTAAAAATCTTTACCAGTGTTCTGAATAACCGCTTGAAAAAAGTTATTGAAAAATACGGGGTATCTGAAGGCACAGTGGCTGCTTCCGTGAAGGGTTACTAACTATTGATCAGTTTTCACACTCATCAATTGTACAAAGACAGTTCGCTAGAGGCCGCAAATTTTTTATTGTTTATGTTTTGACTTCAGCTCGTGCTTTCCGATTCTGTTCAGAGTGTTGAAATGACTTTTAAGTTTATCCCAAGTAAGCATAAGTAATAAGTTCTATAACTGTGTCTCTGATAGTATAACAATTTACAGCATCTGTTCAAAGTTGGTTAACAAATATAATGAATGATTATTTATTTTGTGTGTGATATTGGTCTGAGACAAGGTTGTATGTTGAGCCCCGCGCATTTTTCTCAATTTAATTACAGGATCTTATGATATGCTTGAAAAAATGATGGTGGTCGAGGTAATTCACAATTCAACTGGGAAAAAGAAATCAGACACTTTTCTTTTTGCTGATGATGTGGAAAAATTATTGCCGAAGTGTATCTGATCTCCAAAAACATATTAATGTTCTTGAACGTTTCTGTGAGGAATGGGGTCCGGTCTGTAAATACGCTGAAAACAAAAAGCTCATTGTTTTCAGACGTGGGGTAAGATTGCACGACGGGAAAAGTGGTTTTTTCAAGGGCCAACAAATCAAAATATCTAGAAAATAACATGGGGTGGTAAGCCACGAGTACATTAGGAAGATCAAGCAAATAAAGCTGTATCCCAGCTTAGATCGATTTCGTATTACAAGTCAATGGTTTGCCACTTTAAAAATCCTTCTTTTAAAATATTTGATGCGACTGTTGTTGCGATACTCATGTATGGTTCGGAACTTTGGGGATGGGGGAAGTACGAAGTGATTGAACGTGGGCAGACAAGCGCTTGTAAGTAAGTCCTAGTGTTAATCTTTCAACCCCAAATTAGTGCTTGCTCTGGTGATTGGGGGAAGACCTGTCTTATATACTCATCAATTAATTCGTTTTTGATTAAGTTGATTAAGTACTGTGTTGATGAATCTTAAAGTGGCGGTCAAGATATCGTTAATTAGCTATCAAATGCTACACAGTCTTGATGAAAAAAGGGTAAAAACAACTTGGGCTGGAGCTGTTAAAGGATATATTCTGTTTTCCTATGGTTTTGGATATGAGTGGGTTAGCCCAAGGAGTTGGAAATGAGCAGTGTTTCCGAGATTGTTTTTTAAACAGAATGGTAGACAGATGTGGGCGCAATGGTCGTTACAATTGTATACGTGAATTTTTAAGACGTGTGTATCTATGAGTGTATCTTTGACTTTTTAAAAGATCCTCGCTTTATTAAAACATTCGCCGTCTTAGGTGTTCTAGCCATTGTTTAAGAGTGGAAACCGGCAGGAGGGAAAATGTACCCTATGATGATCGGTTATGTTATCTTTGTGAAAACGGTGACGTTGAAGATGAAATTCATTTTCTTTTTAAATGCGTTTCTTTCACGATATGAGAGTTAATATTTTCCTTCATGTCACAATTACCACCAAAAATGGAATTGGTCAATTTGTATGACCTCTTCTTATGAAATTGCTACATATTGTTATTATGCTTTAAGAACAAGGAGAAATATTGATAATTTTCTGTAAATTTTGTATAATTACTATGTGTTTCTAGTTTTCAAGTAACGTAGATGAAAGCATTTTGTATGTGATAAGGGCCGGTGGCCTATATTTACTTTATAATAAAACTCCCCAACGGAGAGAGACTGAGATTGATCGAGAGGGTAAGGTTTGTTCTGAATTGAGCGGTTTTTGCAACCACCATATTTTGCTTCTTGATGATAGATCTAACATGAGCTGAAAATCTGATTGACGATGACGTAAATGATGTTGCGGGATGTGCAGGAAAATCGCTGGTTGATATGAATGGTCCCTTTATCGAGGTCACACTTAATTCCACACATCGGTAAGTTTTACAGTAGCACAGTATTTCGCACACAGTTTATGGACTTTCGGATTGCGCAGTAAAATTTGGCTTATGACATGAAAATGGATGGACGTCTACGTGCCCACACCTGATACAAAAAAGGTCGTATGCCCTTATCGCTTTCTATAGAGGTCAAATTCGGACAAGAGTCCCATATACGCCTGTCAGGGGTTCTTCCCAGGGTCGATCATTTGGCCATATCTTTTATCTTTTTTTCTAGATAGCTACAAAAGCCACACCTTATTTTAGAATTGGATACCCCTACTAACCATGTAAGTCATTCCCCAGTATCCTCTCCAGGGTCTGTCAGGAGGTTGGGGAAACGAAAAGTAAACATTTAAAAAAGTTACATGCAAGTATATTGTTTTTGGAAAACACAGATCCCATACCCCTATTTCATTCATTTCCCCAGGGTCCTTCCCCTGGGTCTGTCATTTGTGATCACAATACATTAAAGCAATGAAATTTTCTATAATATCTGAATCATTTTTGTAAAACAAAAATGACAAAGTCAGAGGTTACACAATGCAAGAGTATGAAGGGGTAACGCACAAAGCTAATAGTATACAAATACTACATGGTTAGAGGGAAATAGGGCACACTATTTTCCCGAGGTACTGGCTACGGGCCTATCACCCCGAACCCGAAGGGTGAGGGGTAATAGGCCCGTAGCCAGTACCAAGGGAAAATAGTTTGCCCTATTTCCCGATATAAACCATGTAGTATTTGTTTTATTACACCTCACTGTGACTCTGGGGACGAGGTTGTAGGGAAACAGTTCAATCTATTTCCCTAGGGAAATAGCTCGCGTAATAGGAATCAGCCAATGAAATAACATGATTATGTTCATGAATATTCAAGAGGTGTAATAATATACAAATACTACATGGTTAGAGGGAAATAGGGCACACTATGTTCCCGAGGTACTGGCTACGGGCCTATCACCCCGAACCCGAAGGGTGAGGGTGATAGGCCCGTAGCCAGTACCAAGGGAACATAGTGTGCCCTATTTCCCGATATAAACCATGTAGTATTTGTTTTATTACACCTCACTGTGACTCTGGGGACGAGGTTGTAGGGAAACAGTTCAATCTATTTCCCTAGGGAAATAGCTCGCGTAATAGGAATCAGCCAATGAAATAACATGATTATGTTCATGAATATTCACGAGGTGTAAAATATCTTATATTCTATACGCAGTTTATAAAAAAAATAAATTTCAGCTCTGAAAGTCACTCCCAACAATAATTATCAACACTTTACAGTTTTATCTTCGGAATTTTGTAGCTATAGCGAAACCGAACTCTGAAATGAATCTGTAGAAACAGCTCCAATAACTGTGTTAAGTGCAGCGATTCCGCCCAGGATTAGGAAATTTCTACTTGAATTTGCATCGAAAGAGTGTCCTGAAAGATAGAAACAAAACAAAACAAAAACTCTAATTCAAATCTGACATAACACAATCATACAAAGGAAAAAAAAATGGTTACCGGTACTTAAAGGTGTTTGACCTGACCCCCCCCCCCCCCTTTGTGTTTAAGCATACAACTTAGATTTTTATGTCAAAAGTTCATATCTTTTCTCAATATCCAAGTGAAATTTAAGGCAAAGCAAATGTCCCTTTTGATGTTGATAGATAAAAAAATATGCTTCAAATAAGCTCCTTAAGTATCGGTGACCAATGGATGTACAACATCGACTCCATTAATGGCGATATTAATATTAATTCAGATGAAATCCACCCCGTATAAAGAGGACAAGTCATTTTTTTTTATCTGGAGTGCAGAGCCATTTTGATTACCCATGCAAGATATCCGGTATTATATCCCTCATGAATATATTCATGTTCATTGATTGGTTAAAAGTGCGTCACATGACCACAAATAGTTTAACTATTTGCGAGAAAGAGAGCGAAAGATCAGATCACATCAGGGAAATTTAGACGCCCGATTTTCCCTATGGAAATAGGCGCCTATTTCTCTCTAGCCTCGATACCCGTGTTATCAGTTCCTTTATCGGTTTCTTTCGCTGTGGACAATACGACTAGCTACGACTGTTGACGTTATGCATGAGAGTGCAAAGACTCTTACTTGTATTTCTCACGTATGTGTACGTTCGTATAGTTATTGCTCTAAAAGGAACTTTGACGCATTTTTGAGGCTATTTCGTCGACAACATGGCTGCGCCCAGTTGCAATAACACCGTGGAAAACCTTCTGCACGGATAGTGAGAATACAACAAAAATAATTACGTATGTTCTGTCAGTGTTCGAGGAGTTGTGTAAATAACACCGGTGATTCCCGCGGTGATTTTTATTTTAATGCCATGGAATGGACAACGCTGATATGATCTCAAACGTGTGGCATCACTGCATTGACTGTGCACGGAAACAGAAAGGTGAGCTATACATGCTAATTGCTATAATTATGCAGTAAATTCCGGGAGTAAATTCGGTACAGACTTCAGCGTCATCATTTACCGAAAAAGGTGTTTATATCGTAAGTGGGGCGGACTTTCCTCTGCCTAAAAGGCAGTCAATGCTCAAGCTCTTGCCTAGCCTAGCCTAGCCACTAGCCTAGCCTAGACCTACAGAGTATGTACAGTACAGGCAAGGCCTATTTTTTGTAATTAGGCCTAAGCCAGGTCAGTTTCACTTTTAACCAATATCAATGAAACAAAAAATATATTCATGAAGGATATAAAACAAATATTTAATGATCTTATTCGGGATCTTTGTGGAATCTATTGGTCCCCTCGGTGAACTGGAGGGCGTGGGGTACTATTTTCCCCGACCTTCGGTCTCGCGAAAATAGTACCCCCACGCCCTCCAGTTCACCGGGGGCCAATAGATTCCACAAGATCCCTCATGATCATTAAATATTTGTATATTATTCCCCCCTTTAATGCAGCTATATTTTTCATAGAGCAAAGCACAAAAAATCGTTCGTCCTCGTTCACGAATAAATAAATCTGGACGTTATACTGTGTGACTTCCATAAACTTTGAGCGTTTATTTTAATAGTTTATTCGAAAAGAAAACGGTGATGAACAAAGGTCATGAAAGAATGTTGTTTGGCAAGCTGTGATCCAACATTTTGTACGGAAATGTGTAATTTTCTATGCAGAAATCATTCCTTTTCCGATTTGCGTAACCAACGACCTTATCAGAGCATGTACCCTTTGTGCCCATCGATTGAATGATTTTATTCAAAGGAACGACCTTCTGGTACCTAGACAGGCGTTTTTACCCAAGAAACTACGAAGGGCTGAGTGGTAATTGAATGGAGCGATATATTAAAGGTTCAACGAGGAACTTCAAATAACAGGTGTCCCTAAAATATGAAAATTCTAATGTTTGCCCTGATGTTGTGT
The DNA here is from genome assembly GCA_023653785.1 of Ophioderma brevispina. NCBI lineage: Eukaryota > Metazoa > Echinodermata > Ophiuroidea > Amphilepidida > Ophiodermatidae > Ophioderma > Ophioderma brevispina. Next base: position 3,892 of record JAMKCH010045770.1, on the reverse strand, counting down.
TCACTTGCAAGGCATTTATATGGCCAAATACAAAGTAAGAAATCTATTGCGTGTCTTATCTAGCCTATATGAAATTACTTCAGATGGCACAATATATCCTAACGTTCCTAGAAGAAAATCTGACGATTACCGCCAAAAAGGGAAAGGAGCGTTATTTTTCTTGTTAGATCTAAGAGCAATTTCCCTCTAACCCAAAGTTCATTTAAAAGGTAAGGGACGTTACGGATATGGATGCCTCGAAATCGGCGTTACGTATTTAAACAAGTCTTAGAGTCGATTGTTATCCATCGCCTTCCTAGTGGATTACTTCAGAACCGTGTATATATTTTATACAAAACACATTAGTGTGATAAGGATACCCTTTATTAGAACTCTGGGGCAATTATTTTTTGTTATAGTGTTTATCTAATAAAACAATTATAAATACAATTAACCCAGTATGCAAAAAAGACTAGCACTCGGTTTACGCCGGATGTTGGTGCCGACCCTTTGACGGTTATATTAAATGATTTGGACATTAGCAGCTATATCTTTCTTGCCATTAGAAACAAACATTAATTTCTCTTAATTTAGCTAAGGTCTAAATGACGATATGTTCCCTGCATTACGTTCAAACTGTAACAGGTTTATACGGGGTAGCATGTTCTTACCTAATACTAATCCTCCAATGAAATTCCCGATTGCATAGCATATTGACACGTAGCTGAATCCAAGCACGGCAAGTTCTCTACCAACCATATCCACAGCCGATGCAAAGGTAAGAACAGCTATCGTACCAACCGCAAATCCATTGATGAAAGCAAGAATTGCTAGCGGCCAAAAACTAATGAAAAAAATATCTAGGAAAAACGCTATTGCATTGACTGAAGACAGGATAATTAAATATTGCAATGCAGTGACATAATCACTTTGTGCGATTGGGCCCATTGATAATCGGCCTAAGAGGGAACCAATGCCACCAAATGAAGAAAGAAACGACGCTTGTTGAAGAGACATGCCTTTATATACTCCATGCGGGACAAGAAATATTGCCCATCCGGCAAAGTTCAAGCCTATCAACAACATAACTCCAGCAATTGGGATAAATTGTGGGTTTTTGATGAATAAAGATGTTAGGTCACCTCTTAATCTTTCTATACCTGTCATAGTAAACGTTCTTAATACGAAAAATATAGACCTTCGGGTATCTTCTGCATTGCTTTGGGTTTCTTCGTTATCCAGCGGTATTGAGAAGTACTTGTCTGTTGCAAGTGGACGCATCAAAGCGCCACACACGATGTTGTTGGCGTTTACAGCCCCCAACAACAACACGGCTACTCTCCATCCATATTGCTCGATGAGGAACTCGGTAACAGAGGGAGAGATTGTCAGACCTAATGAGCCACCTGCACCCATTACACCTACCATCACGTTCATATTGTTTGGGAAATATTTGGGCACTATAGCAGTTGAAGCCATGTATGTCATTCCATATCCAAAACCTTAAAAGATAGAACAAAACATGAGGGTCAGAAGCAGTTAAAGCCTTCACTGTTTAAAAATAATTTAGGGAAAAAAAGAAACTAGGAAATGCAAACTAAATAAACATTTATGATCATGATAAAAATATCTAAAATACATAACTATTTTACTTGAATTTCCAGGTCACCAGCAACATAGAAACATTTTCAGACAAAGCGGCAGAATTTGTTATTTGGGCCATGGCAGTTGAATGAACTCTGGTCAAATTTGGACATTCCCGCCTCACAGTATGTTAGCCGAATATGCCATGGCATGTTACTAATTTACATTTTCCTTAAACCAGTCGACCTTTAATTGTTTATTGGCTCCCATCTAGGTTTCTACCAATTGTGCCGCATAAGAGTATATTCGACAAAGCGCATGCATATATTCTATGAAGTAAGGACAATACACCTCCTTTTCTAAACACCTTAAGGACAGTTTAATGTCCAGTAAACTCGGGAAATTCCCGTAACCTGACCCATCTGACACACGTTTTTCCGACACACTTATGAATTCGGAAACCCTTCACAGAATAAAGCAACGGGTTTACAAATTCGTGAAAGTTCAATTCATAAGTGTGTCAGAAAAAAAGTGTGTCAGTTGGGTCAAGTTACGGAAACTCCCGTAATCTTGTTTGGTCTTATTTATTTGTACTTACCAGCTATTGTCATGAGTAGACCAAACCAGTGAACTGAATTGGTAAATGATGCCAACGATATGCCACAAGTACAAAGAACACCCCCAAGTACGACCACTTGCCGCTCTCCGTAGGTGTTGGAAGCCCATGTTATAGCAGGTGCTACCAAATTAAAGGGAAAGTTTTTTTGGCGATAGTTTGTATACATGTATGTTTTTCTTTTTTTGCTGTCAACTTTTTAAAGAGTGAAGAATAAAAGCCATTACAACATTGTAGTGCATGCAGTTAGGAAATTCAAGTAAAAAGTAGGATTACTAATAATAACAATAATGAACACTTGTTGTTACACCAAAGTATTAAAGCATTTGCAAAGAAAAACGAATGATCGGAACAAATATGATGTCAACAGTTTTTTCGAATTGCTGACAAACTTGGCAGCTATGATGCCGGGGGGGGGGGGGTACTCAGTGGAAAAGGGTACATATGTGCCGCCGATATGGGTCACATTTTCACGCCTTACTATAACAATGGGTCGTTTTTTCCACCAGGCTACTATAAAGATGGGTCACTTTTTAAGGTCATTGCTACTTTATAAATGGGTCCATTTTTCAATTTTGGTCGCATTTTACTATGAAAATGGGTAGATTTTTCCGATTTTCGCTAAAATCACAATGAAAATGGTTTCTGATTTTTGGAAAAAATTACTATGAAAATGGGCCGATTTTGCTAAGATTACTATAAAAATGGTGCGAAAATTTCAAAGCCAACTATAGTAATGGGTCGAAATTTCGGAACCAACTATATAAATTGGTCATATTTTTGTATAATGTGGTCACTATAAACATGGGTCGATTTTTTAACCCGGTGGACGCACACCCGTACCCAATTTTGGGTCGAGTACCCCCCCGGGCTATGATGGTAGAGGCGGTTGATTCCACTAACGAAAGTTTAGCAACGTTAATACGCAGATATTATTATTCAGATTATACCACTATAGCCGACACCGGGAGTAAAAAGTAAGGCAAAAGATTTACAGGTTATGTAAGGTAAAATAAAACTATACTTGGTCAGGAAAAAAATCCAAACCTAATACAGAGTGTGACTAAAAAGTGCAATATTCAGAAAATATTTTTGAAAGGTGAAAAGCACTTTCAAGAAAAGTTCATGGATAGAGAACAGTCTCTTAGCTACATAAAACTTCCCACGATCAATTTAGACGATTTTGAACACGGTGAAAGCTGTTGAAACCTATTGGCAGTAGGCCACTCATATTGGAAGATCATTTTGTCGCCCACATCACATACTGTCGTATTTTACAAAACACGTTTTCCGAGAAATCGCAATTCAAAATCTACCGGAACATTTCATGTTTATACGGTTAAAAGGAAGCATAAAAGGAACATATAGACTTTACTGTTTTAGAGAAAACATTTTGAAGTCCAATAATTATCATAAATGAAACTTAAAACTACAATAATATAATCTTAATTGGGCTACAAAATTATAAGTCTGTATGTGAAAACAATAATAATGTATATTGCAAAATACGTTATTTTTCTTGTTTATGTACTTACGATAGAAATACGCGTACGTCAAAATAGATCTGTATGTGAAATCGTTTATTTTGAGATCGGCAAAATAGGACGCTATATAAAACACGTGTAAGTGAATGGCGATTTTAAAATACGACAGTATGTGAAATACGAATATGATGATTTTGAGGAAAAAGGCAAACATCTATAATCATTAACT
>JAMKCH010045769.1:0-25033 GCA_023653785.1 Ophioderma brevispina | reverse complement strand
CCTTCTCATCATTTCTTCTGATGATCTCATCTAGTTGTTCTCTATTCACTGGTGTTGGTCGCAGCTGATGTAAGGTGTACGAATACTACGAGCATAAAGTGTTTCAGCTGGGGCTACTGTTGTGAAGGTATGAAGAGTTGTTCTGTAGCTGCGAACAAATTTCCAGAGTTCTTGACGCCAAGGTCTACCTTCAGCTTGTATGGTCCTCATAAATCTTTCTACTTCTCAATTGGCCTCAGGCCATCTGGGGATAATTCTGTGGTGGTAGAAGTTGAGGTACTCTGCAAACTTTGCAAATTCTTCTGACTGAAATAGAGATCCATTGTCCGACTTCACCACTTCGTGTATTCCATGCTCAGAAAAGATTTTATCCAGAAGTGGAATTGTGGCCTTGCTGGATGTAGACGTTAATAATTCTATAGATGGATATCTGGAGTAGTCATCCATGACGACAAGAATGTAGTGTCCTGATGGAAACGGTCCACACAAATTAACGCTCACTCGTTGCCAAGGGTAGTCTGGCAATTCAGTCATTTGGAGAGGCTCTCTGCTATGTTTGATTGTTGATGCTTGGCAGGGGAGGCATCCTTTTACAGCTTGCTCTGTTTTTTCATTGATCTGGAGAAACCATATTTTACTGCGAAGCAATGCTTTAGTTTTGGTGATCCCTTGGTGTCCCTGATGAGCTAGATCGATAACCCTATCTTGCAGGCTGTTGGGAATTACAATGCAGCTTCCTCTCAACACGATGTTATCAGTTGTGATAGTTATCTCTTCTCTGATTGACCAAAGTGATCTGTGTTTGTCTTTGATCTTGTGCCATTGGTTTGTGTTGTAACACTGTATCACATCGTGTAGTGCTTTGTCTTTCTCTGTTTCTTGTTTTATGAGGTCAAGGGTCATTGCTTTGGGTGTTGCATTTGTCGCGATGAAGTTTACATATTCATCTGCGAAGCTGTCTTCTCTTGTAGGTTCCTGAGTTGGGTGTCGTGACATGAAGTCAGCTGGGTTGTTATTTCCCGGTTTGTAGCGGACTAAAAAAAAAAAAAAAAAAAAAAAAAAAAAAAAAAAAAAAAAAGTGTAGACTGTGCATTTGTGTCCAAGAACGTACAATCTAAAACGTTCGAGTGACCAAGTGATGGCTAAAGCTTCACGCTCTATCTGGCTGGATCTCCTTCTCTTGCACCCATAACAGTGGATCAATTATACATATTTCGTGTTTGTGAAATATAGCACTTGATCACTGGAAACCTAAAGAAGCGAAATGCCATGCTAATATAATCTACTCTTCAACATATTATATCATTTTTGTTTCAAATGCATCTTCACATTCAGAGAATGACCTATATGATCCCTTTCGGCCCCAACGGCGCAATGATTGCGGCCGGTCATTTTTTCAAGTAAAACGTTTATATATTTTCCGTATTATTGCAGCCATTTTGAATGTCCGCGAGAAAAATAGAAATCATGATCTATGTAGTACATATATGTGGCCTTTAAATAAAGTAGCCCAATGATGACACAACAAACCTTTCAGCTATTTCTGTCACGAATCTGTCCATTTGTTTAATCGATCGTTCTGATTTTAAACTGGACACACTATATAAGCCGATTTTCTGACCAGGACTACACTAGACACCTGTTTTTATCAATTGACTTACAAAGTCATAACGTCACCAATGCCGAGCAACGTCACCATGCCGAACTCGGCGACCTTCATGGCCATATTTATTATTATTCTGCTAATAAGGCATCTCTATTGTTCAGGAGATATTTTTCTTTCAGACCACAAGACAATCTTTTAAACATACTTAAAGTAAAAAATTACGCTGTTAGTACACTTTACCTTTTATTGAATCTTTTGATATGCCCGCAACAAAAAGTTTCCTAACCTCATGTGATGAATGCGAATGTCCACTGATTCTACAGGTCCCAGTTGGGATTAATCAAAGTTTGGGTTCATGTGGGACAACGTGTATATACTTGCTTTTTCTTCATAATGAGCAGTTTTCCTCCCCATTCAACTACATCTCTTTCAAGATGCAAACAATCAATAAAATGTTAATATTACTAAAATACTCTTACAATATACTATGACAACAAACAAACAAACCACTATACCGGTCAAAGAGGTAAATATTAGTGGTGGGTGGCACTTGGATTGTTTGGGTCTGTTAAAGTTTTTGTTTTTTTTTTTTTTTTTTTTTTTAATTTTTTAGTTTTTTGCTTTTTTTAATGTTTTGTTTGGATCATTTGATTGTAATAGTTTTGTTTTCCCTCATTATACTGCACAACTTAATTTCATGAGCATCTATTTGTTGCAAATCACCAGTCTTCATTTGTAAAATGAGTTCTTTTCAAAAATTGTCAGCAATTAATTGCAAACAATGCCTTGCTGTTCTATTTAAACATTTTTCGATCACCGCAACATACATGTCATTCTACTCTTGCATTTAAAATGTTCTGCATGGTAAATTGGAAGAGTGTAATGGGTCAGCTGATCCCTACTTCTCACGTTTTTTTGCTTTTACTTTTATCTTGAATGTAAATTTCTTAACCTTCTCACTGCTTTTTCCAAACAAGTTGAATGTCCCTGCTTACTCTTGTACACTTTGAAATGTTAACTTCACATGCAGTGAGAAGAAATCAGTGGCCTAAGACTCATCTGGGGTGATTCCGCTGACCTCTGGGATCATCGAATCACCTCAATAAAACTATAGACTTCCAATATATAATACGGATAGGGAACTTGGCAACACCAACTTATGTGGAAACTTGCTGTGTAAAAATGTGTCTACTTAACAAATAAAATGTGGAGGCTTCAAAGGAGTATCCCCGGTAATAAAATTATTTGGACAACGTCATTTTCTGATCTGAAAATCTGTTTTTTAAATTTCTGCAAAGAATATTGCAAGAATCTCATTGAGGTTCTTTTTCGAAAATAATATGGCCGTTCGAACAAATCATTCAACAAATATGGCTGTACTTGACTTTATAAATGAAATTACTAAGCATTGATAATGAATATGTATACATTGGTGTATTCATGGATCTATCAAAAGCTGTTTGATACAATCGATCACAATATATTTGCTTCAAAGCTATAAACCATTTGGTTTTAAGGGGATTATCAATACTTGGTTTGCCAACTACTGAAGTATTAGAAACCCTTTTTTGTGTATAATTCAGCTATCAATCAAAAGCAGAAGACGTAAGGTGCGGAGTGCCACAGGGATCGATTTTGGGGCCTTTACTTTTGATACTCTATATGAATGACATTTGTAATACTTCTAAACTGTTAAATACAATTTTATTTGCTGACGATACCACAGTTTTCTATTCTCATCTGTTTTATGTGATGTAATGAATTGTGAATTAAAGGAAATCTGTAATTGGTTTAAAGCAAATAAACTATCATTAAATAAGCAAATCTTATGTACTTGGGTACACGTAAACAAACTTCTTTCATAGATGACGAAAATGCTAATATTTATCTTGATGGTTGTTAATTAACCCGAGTACACGACGCAAAATTTTTAGGAATAACTATTTATGAGAACTTGACGTGGAAGAAACAAGTTGAAAGTATTTGTAAAGTATTGTTCCAGAAATATAGGCGTGCTAAACAAAGTTAAGTTATATTTACCAAATTCAGCTATGTATCAACTGTACTGTACTCTGGTTTTGCCATACCTAAATTATGGCTTGCTTTTATGGGGTAATGTAAGCAAGATATATATTAACAAAATATTTCGCTTACAGAAACGTGCTTTGCGAACCATCTCGAATAGTTTTTATTTGTGTACAACCAAACCTTTGTTCAAAAAATATAATGCACCAAATATTTTCGATATGTATACCAAGGAAGTTGCCATTTTTATGTATAAATACAAACACACTATGTTAGCACGGTCTTTTGATGCTTGTTTCCACGACCCCAACAAGAACCATACGTCCTAAATTACTTATGTGTAGAGATCAGTGCTCGACCCCTTTAAATTTGATGTTTTGTTATGTTGGACCGCGGTTGGGTGAAATTGGTGCAGCGATGATCGGGAGCGTATGTGTCATAATGTGTGCGTAAATCTTGTGCCACAGTGAGTAAGTTTTAAGTTTTTGACAGGTTTCTGTCAACTATATGCTTTGTATTAATGTTCTGCTTTCACATTCATTTTCTTTCATGCCTACGTGTATTAGTGTATGCGTACTTTTCATGTGTTGTGGTGTGGCGCCCGCGTGTGTTTGTATGTGTGGGTGTGTGTAAAAGTCGGGGTATGAATTATGGTTTTTCGGGGTGAGGTGTGGTTTTTAATTTTCATGGTCTTTTTTTTTTGTACTTTTTTTTGTTCCAGGTGGTGCAACATTTTACAACGGCTTTTTGTGCTTTTTGTTACATCTCTCCGCTTTTGCTATTTTTTGTTGGTTTTATACTGTGTAATTTTGATGGAAATAAATATGATATATATTATATAGATTGATTTGACATTTGTTTATGTTTATGGCGCCCCCCGTTGTGTAGAGAGAAACTGGCCGGCACAAGCCCCTATACTTTGCATGGGAAATTCTGTTTTTTTTGCTGTAACTTTTTGTTTCGATTCAATAATACTAACTTTCTTATCAAGCAAAATAAGCTAATGCTACCAGATGCCATTTTGTGACCAATTTAGATCAGGCAGATTCTGCAAGTAATTTTAACGCAGAGTTGATGTGGTCTTCAAGAAACTACTGTAATATTTTGCCTGCCAGATGGGCGTCCTGAATGTCAACAAGTGACGGTACATATGCAACCTCATTATAGATATATATTTGTAGATTCATGCATTTCCGGGCCATATGCAGGCTTTATTTTGGAGGGGGTACGGGATTTGAAAAGTGGGACCTTTGGTAAAAGTGCACCCCACTACAATCATTCTTTTTTGTACTTTTTGAACTTCTCATCACAAAGTGGACTTTCATGTCAAAATTCCTCACATTTTGGCCTTTTTTATTTAAAAAAATAAGCATAATACCGCCCTGGCCAGGCTTAAATTCTCCAATTCTCTGCAATAACGTTTTATTATGAGAGCATCGTAATAAAACGGGTTTGTCAACAAGGCTAAAAAAGTTGCTGGCGCCAGTTTGTGCAATTGCATTAATTTAATTTCATGACCGTTGATATTGTATTCAATAGGTGCAATTCCAAAGCGCCAATCGGTTTTGGCTCAGTTATTGTGTGTGTTGCTAAGGACGCATTGATTATCTTGTTTGCGTCTGTTTTTTGTTCCTTCACATTCACACATCAGTGGGTGGAGTTTTCACAATTGCATCTGTATTCATCACATGCGACGTGTGGCAGTTTCTGAAAAAATTTTTGTTCTACTGGAATGCACTTGTTTATTCGGCAATTGTTTCTCCCCCTTCGCCATTTCGCGTGCCCGGTTACTGTTATATGTTTTTGATACATCGTGCTACAGCATTGGAATATTAGGTCTAAATCCGAGTATGTTTCTGTTTCTAAACAATTCTGGTGAATATGGATAAAGGGCACAAGAATTATTTGGTGCAGTTTTTTGTTCAGTTTCCATTCCCAAGGAGAAATCTTCGCGGAACAGACAGATGGAGGACCAGTAATTAAGCATTTGACAGACCAGATCACATCACCGGGTCGTAATCAGCCGGTTCAAGCAGCTCCAGTAGTGTAAACAATGTATCTGTAAGTTCGTTGAACCCACTGCGGAATGCGAAAGTAGGTGCCAGTAGCAGTCAAAATGGCTAATCGCAGCCATAAAGTGCGCACAACACTAATCACTCCACGTTGTTGGTGTAATGGTAGTTAGTTCCGGGAAAAAACCAAAACCGGTGGGAGATATTTTGGCTGTCCTTTGGGACGGTTTTCCAGTGAGGGTGATATATTATCATACAGCTGAAATAGTAAACGTTATCATCATTGAATTATCACATATTTTTTAAAATTACGATTCTGGTGTATAAACTAGGCCCTCGACTTCCTGCCCTGTTCCTAAAGAGGCTATGAGGCGTGCACATCGGCTCAAAGTAGTAGTGTTCGCTGTTCAATATGCCTTTTTCTTAAAATCTCTAACTAGAATGGATTCAAAATTGCAACTCTCTTTTGAAAGTTACAGTTGTGATCTTTAGGGAAATCGATTCGAAAACATTAAAATAATTGTTCCTGCGGGGTGCAAATTAGAGAGCGCGCTTTTCTGGTACTTTTAACGTGTATTTCATGGAGCGTTTATTTATGGTGTGCGCCCTTCTAAAAACCCTATCGGGACTAATCAATTTTCAGTATTTGTTGGGATTTCTAGTCTAAAAAAAAGACCTCAGATTTCTTTAAGTTTATTAGGACAGATTGATGACATGTAGATATCGGGATTTTACCAAATTGCATTAAAACAAATCACTTGTTTAACGTATTTAACACGCTTGTTCTGAACTTGGCTCCGCTTGCAGATGTGTCCACTCCTTTTGGGTGCTTCTCATAGAAAATTGGTCGATTTTTGCCGTGTTTTTGCTATGGACTGGTATGCCTCAATTACTGGTGTTAACTTCTTCGATTGACTTAAGCCGATTGTTACAACCGTCGCGGAATCAAACTAGTACATTGAAATCCAGTGCAATGGAGTTGGTGTGTTTATGATTAAAAAGGCAATTGAATACTAATCATCAAGCCAGGTTTGCTTTGTTCTTTCTTGCTTTAAGGGAAGCGGAATGTCAAAACCGCGTTTTCCCTTCATTTTTTTGACCAAACACGCGTGGCTCTGAGTTTGAATACAAAACAAACAAACTGTAATTTACACTCCACCCAATCCCTCAGAGACATTTTCAAGAACACACATAGTAGGTTTTTTTTACTTCATATGAAATCTGTTAAGAAGAAAGAATTAAAAAAGTGACATCAAGATGCGAAACCTACTAGTTTCCCACCCCTACCCCACCCCCCTTATTATTTGCACGCAATCGGTACCACGACCGCTATTGTGACTATTTTCAATGGGGGGGGGTGTCATTGAATAAGCAGATTCAATACTTCTGTTATGTGTCAATGAATTATTTACATTCGTAAAGACCATTCAAATATGTTTTAAATCGCCACAAGTCATAATACCTAGTTCCACAAAAACCGGGCTTAAACCGATTTATATTTCTTTGAGTAAACGCAGTCAAAGAGTGCCAAAATGCACGAAATGGGGAAGTTTTATAATATATAGCAATTTACTTAGAGACTCATAACTCACGTTTCTTGTGTCGTGGGGAATCAAAAAATGACACTTTTTCTTAAAACGTCCATATTTGTCAAAAAATAAGAAAACAAATAAAAAATAGTATTCTCGAGTGGTGTCCGAAGGGCACACACTAAATCACTCCACGTTTGTGTAATGGAGTTAGTTCCGGTAAAAAACCAAAAAAAAAACCCCCCCGGTTTTTTTTTTTTTTTTTTGTGAGATATTTTGCTGTCTTATGGGACCCGGTTCGTTTCCAGGAGGGTGGCCAAATCTGTTATAATAAAAGTGAAAGAGTATAACTTGTCATCATTGAATTTATCACTATTTTTTTTAAAATCGATTCTGTGTAGAAACTAGGCCCTCGACATCGGCTCAAAATAGTTGTGGCCGCATTGTTCCTATGCACTTTTCTTAAAATCTCTACACAGATGATATCAAAAAATGCAACTTTTTTGAATTTTACAGTTGCGATCTTTAGGGAATCGATTCAAAACAGTCAAAATATTGTCACGCGGGGTGCAAATTAGAGAGCGCGATCTGGTACTTTTGCGTGTATTTCCATGGGGCGTTTTTATTTAGTGGTGTGCGCCCTAAGCTTACCGTGAGGCGTAATAAGGGGCAAGGACTGCGTCATGATCAACACCCGATGGTCCAATTCGGGGCAGGTCCAGCCACGATCTTCTCCGGATGCCAGCCAGTTTTACTTAGAAAATATTACTATATTAGTTTTTTTTTGTGGATTTGGCTCCTTAGACCACCCATTATAAGAAATCAACTGCTGACAGTCCATCTCCTGCATTGAGCAATTTTAGGATTCGGAAAAACAAAATGGCCGCCAAAATGCCATATTTTAGCGAAATTTTTACCAGAGGTTATTTTTTCTTGAAAGCAGAGGAAAACACATGTTAATGGTATTAATAATGGGATGATACAAGACATACACGGCTAATAGTTAAAGATTTTCAATATGCGGTTATATCAAGATTGTGACCCCAAAAACAAAATGGCCGCCAAATACCACCATTTTGGAAATAGCACCAACAAGGAGGTTTTGTTTTTGCTGTAGTATCATCCTGGCAAATGTAATCATGTTATGGATGCCACTTAACAGGGAACCCAAGCCCTATCTGTGAGTTATATTTTATTCACATAAATAATATTTCAAGATGGCGACCAAATACATGGCTGCCAGCTCCAAGCATTACGTTGTAAATTTAACCGATTTCTTTTTCTTCAGTTACGGCTAAACAAATAATTAGTTCGAGTTTGGCAAATGTGCCATAAGTATAGATTATTTTTTCTTTAAATTGCCTGTTTAAAATATCAAGATATCTAGACATAAGTAATAAGTGGCCGCCAAATAGCAACTTTGTGAAATATACTGTGTTAAAGTTTGTATTTTTTCTCATATTATGCATTCTCTGTGGTCGGGTCATGTAAATGTTGACGTATCGTGCAATGCTCACATCTCATTTTTTTTTTTGTGGTGTGAGTCCTTAAAATAATCAAGAATCATTCCCTGAACCGAAGGTTTCATTTTGATGTGTTGGTTTTTAAAATATGTTGAAAAAATCCATCTGAAGTGTGTTCTTGACCAATGTTCTTTTTGGTATGAGTCCTTTCATGAGATCTTTCCCTGACCAGGTTTTTTTTGTATATTCTTTATGAGGAAGCGCTCCCTCCATTTTGGTTTTTAATACGAAAATCACTCTGTGAAAATCATCGTTGGTCACCAAGTACACTTGACACTGTTCAGATCAATTTGTAATGACAACCGATCTGTTGTTCACTGTAAAATTACTTCAAACCATCTTGTACCATCTCATTGCAGAAACCTATTGCAAACAATGTTAGTGAATTTCTATATATCCCCATGAACCTTTGAGTACTGTAATATTTGACTTGTAGTTGGGGCCATATCAAACAAAAAGCCAATTCCCGTCAATATTGCCGGTAATTTCATAAAAATGATCATTTCTTCTCTTCTCATTTAGGGTCATAGTAGCATTAACGGGGTCATTGATATTGATACTATTAATATGTTAGCCTTAATCTCTGAAATCCCTAAATTGCCATTTTTGCCCCTTATCAAAAACACGGAGCGACCCCTGCCTTGTTGTGTCTACAGGCAAAGAAGTGCTCATAGATCTTACAACACAAATACTGCTATCTCATGGACAGATCAGGCCGAACCAATGGCGCGTCTGACGTATTTGACGGTGGCAGACCAATGTGGGGTCGTGAAGAATAATCTTTAAACTTTAAAGCTGTATTGAACAGAAGTTTACTTACGTGAATTATTTGTGTCGTGCGTCCGAAACCCGCTCAAATAGGGCTATGTTTTGACATTTTAAATCATATTTTGTTCGAACATGCCGCCCATACTACGATACTACTACGCATTCAACCATCCACAGTCCGCGGCCGTGCGCCTCGCTGATTGACAAACCTTGACATACGCGCAATTGTTCGGCTCTTCTGTCCTTGACATTACCGTCACCTTTTTTTTGCGGTGATCGTCAGGTTTGCTAGTCATTTTACTCTAGGGACTTAAGGGATAGAAACAAGAAGTACATCCCATGCAAGCGTTTTATTTTATGTAATTGAAGGCAATATGCATTCATGTGTATAATATCAGTGAGATTAACACCCAGGGGTCACTACCACTTTGGAGGTGATGCGCTATGTCAAGGCTGTTAGACCCCCATTTTCAAGACTGTTGTCACACACAGACCATATTTTTTTAAACTTTCACTAGAGCCCTTAATTTTTTTTTGTTGCAATTTTACGCACTGTCACCCAAGACCCATATTTTGATTAGAAGCAGGAATGTTGTCAAGAAGGACATTCCAGATGAGAAGCGGACAGTTGAAAGGATAAATGGTCATCTGAAAAAAAAATTGGTTAGATCTGGTCTCAACTGCAGGTCATGAGATCGTAGCCACCGCCAGAGATGAGGGTTTATACTCGAGTTTTAGAGAGGCATCAGTTTTGTTAAAGAAGTTCAGGTGCCCCTTGATAGAACATAGCGGTGGAAAGGTAGTTGTTTCAAACTTCTCTTCGGTTTTTTCAGTGGTAAATAGATGAGTTTGATACTCCTCCTCGCTGGGCAATCCATTATATGCCCATCTTACTTCTGATATCTTTGATATTGTTGAAAACATCGAAGGTTTGACGTAGTTACTACAACTGGCAATTTGGAGCTGTGTAATTCTTCCTAAAAATTTCAGTTGGGGAAATGTAACATCATGTGTAACACAAGCTCATCTATAATTTAAAGATATAACTAAGATATGTGTGTGTGTACGTCTATCTATCTAGGGGCCGCAACAGATGCTGTTCACGATTTAGCGCCAATTGTCCCAGTCCGTCATTAAGTTGGGGATGCATATGGAATCCTGCTGGATGTCTTGACAAATCGCTTCAATAGTTAAAGGGGCGACGGACCACCGGTTTGAGCATGGTAAACTCCAACCTGCTACCTATTGATCAATCGCACAATAACAATGACCGGCAAAAATCGTGCTCGGCATTGGGCAACAGTTGGACGGATATCTCCATATCTGTGCTTTGGTAATGTGATCACAACCCCATAGAGCCTGGTTTAGGTGTCATCTAGTTTATCCTGTAGCTCTTTCTTTATTGGTCAGGTCTCCGATCCATATAACAGGATCTCTACACAGGCTCTAAAGACTTTCAGCTTGGTTGAATTGGAGATACAGATTACGCATAAGTGTGTAGTTTATTGCAGGCATTCCCCGTCGTTGTCATTTTGTGTGACAGGAAGTCCTTCTCGCTGTCGGCAACATAGTTCCCCCAGTTAATTGAGTAATTGATCTCTTTTAGTTGGGTACCGTCTGTAGTGCAGGTTGATGATTATCTTCCTCGTTGACTTGCATAGTCGCGTCGTCTGCATTTAGATGTAATGCATTTAGATGCAGCATTCTCAAGTGTTATTTAGGTAATATCTTTTGCACCACATATCATATCTGCTGTTAGAGCTAGATCATCTGTCAAGGTCTGTGAGATGCTGACTTGGTGATGTCTAGAACGTCTTTGGCGTAATCTCTTGTTGTGTTATATTTTTGGTAAATCACCTTGAGTTTTGCTTTTTTTCTTCACGCAACTCGTCAAGACTAGTAATAAGTCCGATAATGAATACTATGCAAAGTTAAAGACTATCTAGTCATGATCATCAGGACTATGTTTGCTCCTGGCCTTTTTTCCGCAGTTCTAGTTGTCCATACTATTTATTCTAGCCTCTGTCAGTGGGGGTGCCTTGTTTGTCTATAACACACGGCTGTGGAATACTGCACGGTCTGAATTCATATCTTAATATCCATTCTCTCTAGTTAGTCTGAATTGTGTATAATTGATGTATATCATAGATGTTTGGCAAAAAAAACATTAGAATTGTAGCTATTTGCTTTTGTTCTGTTCACTTAATAATGGTATAATGGGCTCTTTTTCTGCGCTAGCGGTCCGTCAACTTCTGCATTAGGCGCTTATAAAATTCAAGATTGTTATTATTACTATTATCTTGCCACCTGCCTGCAAATCTACGACAGTATCTCCGTAATTTTGAGCACCCGTTTAACATGGTCCCCTTGTTAAACTGGTTGAATTGCCCCCGCCCTGTTGTTGTTAACATTTATGAGTACGACGGCGCCATCTTTAATAACCACTGGAATGAAAATAACAGAAATATTAATTGAGACTCCAGGTCTACTAGAAACTACTTTTGTTATAGATCGTGGCATACAAACATATTTGTAAGAACCAAACTCGATCATTTAAAAAGAGTTGATCATTTTCATTAAAAAAATGGGTACTTTGGGGGCCATTTTTGTTTTCCGCTAAATATCTCAAACGCTCAATGCCGATGGACTGTCAGCAGTTTGATTCTCCAACTAGATGGTATAAGCATTAGAATCTGTTTGAGAAAAAACTCATAGTAAACATTTCTATGTTAGAGCAAATCAGGAAATGGCGTCCGACTATATCCCCGGTACAAAACAGTTTGCGTTTGACAGACAAATAACCTATGAGCTCCTATGGTCATTATCGGCAGACAATAACTGTACGATGCCCTCCATCGAGTGGCAAGTCATGTCACAAATGAAGGTATTCGGTTTTCAGACTTCTAGTAAGGACAGTTGCCAATGTTACACTAATTCGCCGGTGTTTTATGGTCAACATGTCTTACGTCAGGTTTGAATAATTGCACCTAATCATTAATCATCAGTTTGCGTGCCTCTTTCGTTCAATGTTACAATCTTTATGTACCGATAGTGAAAGGGGAGTAAAATTGTTTGGCATCACTGTTGAAGCATTAAAATATCAATGATCCATGTTGGTATGAATTGTAGTTAGGAGCAGGATCATTTTTTGAAAGGCTAACAAGCCAACAGTCAAATTATTTCAAGTTTTTGCATGAATTGTGCTTTTTGGTTTATTCTTGTTGTTCAATTTTTTTTGACCTACTTTTCAAATAGCAGTTTGTCATTGCATAAAATGATTCGTGCCGTTTATATCCTCAAATCTATATGGTGTGATGTTGTTTATGAAATGTTGTGTCAATTTTATGTCAAATGGACAGTACTCATTAGATATGCCCACGAACACTGTACGCCATTTACAAAATAATTGGGTGGGTTCAATGATAGAAATACAGGGCCTTTTACAGAGTTCCTGTGAATTTTACAGTGATGTGCTGGTTAACAGCGTCTTTAAAAAAATCGTTCATGAGTGCAATGATTACCGGTGCATTCTGTAAACGTTGGCACCCATTCTCAAGTGTGGCATATTATTATAATAAATAAAATTCTTGTAAAAAGGAAGGGGTTTGTTCAAGAGGGATACCATGAAAACTCGCGCATGAATGCGTGTACATGCAAATACACCAGTCCACAATGGGTCAATCATTTTGGGAACAAAGTATGGTTTGTCCAGGACAGTTCTCGTGTTTTGTTTTAATATATTAATAATAATGGTTTATATTTTTAATCTCGTCATCGTAGCCCATATGGCCAATTGGCCATGGTCTACAACAAACTGATCAAACAGAAACAATGCAGCTTCGAGGCAGCAGCTTAAACAGAGCGCTAATGTTGCAACATCCAATCAAACTAACCAAATACAACACACGATGTGTGGCAAGTGAGATTTTCATGGTTCCTTGCCTATCAATGAACCATGAAGAGAGTGTAATTCTGAGTTTAATCAATATCCTCAAAAAACTTGCAAATTAATCAGAATTTAGTAGCCCACTATACATCCCAATAACATGTTTGCAGTTTTAGCAGTCACATATTAATTTCTCATCTAACCCCAGACTTGAAGACTGCAAAATTGTAATTGGTTTTGGTTTTTTCTTTCGGATTTAGGCTGGCATATATGGGATCGTGTGCGAGATGGTTTGAAACAACTTAAAAATCAATTACAGTTTGCATATCTGGCTTGAAAGTTTGATATAGAAATCAAATTGGGAAGGATTGCTGGTCCATTTACATCAAGGCCGGTTTCCTCCCGAGGCTTAGAGTTCGCCATCAGGTTTATTCCGTGATCGGTGCCTGGCAAGTTTTTGTTTATTCGTCATCTGTCTTTTCCACATGCCTCACCGTTAAAATGTTGGGATTGACAGGGGATATGTGTACTGTCCTTTATAGTAATTTTGATGGCGGCCATATCACACGAGATAATCTAGGGGATATGTGGCTATACATACAGGCAATCAGGTTCTGCCGTACACAAAGCCCGGATGATTGAGTTATAGGAATCAAAATAATCGCCATTACTATATATAACGCGCTTTCATCAATGGGGCTCGTTGTTCGCCTGGCGGGCCACTTGGGTGAGATTTTTTCTTTCTTCTTCTTTCGGATTAGCTGCATTCAAGAATCACCTCTTGCATGGTCATCCATTCCGCGTAAGGCTTCATTTCAATTTTTCACATCGCGGGGGGCAATGGATGCTGGGAAATCACAAATCATGCCAGCCTTGTTTTTGTTTTTCGTGATATCTTAGATTTGGGTGTTCCATAACACCGGATGAATGAGTATGTCCCCACCACTTATCGCTTACTTTTTGGTCTCCTAATAATCACTCCGTTTGGGGGGGTGGCAAGGGGGGCATGTTTCAGTGCCACAAGAATATAGGGAATTAAAAGATAAGTTGGTAATTGCCCAAAAAGCTAAGAAACGTTTCTCGGAGAATTGGCAATTGCTAACTGGTTCCTTATCATTTCGTTTGCAGTGCATCCTCGCTAGGCAGGGAGGGCTTCCCTTCTGTTGTGATTGACTTAAGGTTTGGCGCTAACCAGGCATGGCCAAAATTTCATTGTCCAGGTGCAAGCTGACCTGCAAATGGCAATAGTGGCTTATATTTTTTGCTTTATTTTTAGGAATTCCTAATTTTGGTGAAGAAGACATATGAATGTTCTCTGTTGCATGCAAACTTTTTGGTTTGGAGGGTCCTTTAGGGGAAGTGGTTCCGAGGCAAATGAAGAGGGGAAAAAATAATGTCTTGGCAAATCGTCAATAGCATGTTTGAGTTTTTCCCATTTTGTGGTGGCAGTGGTTCGTGCTGGTGACATGTTTTGGGAAAACGTATAATACTTAGGTCGGATTATAATAATAAATAAACTTCTACCTAAGTCTACATGGTTCTCATATCAAGGTTGTGAAATTTAAAAACCAATCTAGTTTAATCCGCAATACTTTTGAATTGCATATCCGCTCAATTATCGTCCTATTGTAGCTTTTATTGCGTTCAGTGCTTTAGAACTCAGGCTCACTTCGTCAATCTCTTTGCGGCTTCGGCAAATTTTACCAGCAGTTTGCAACTCAGCAAATGTGGCAAACGTGTTATAGATCTTTCTGCTAGCCGTTTTTTTGGTTTCTTATCATGTTAATGTAGGGAATTATCGTGTGAACCCAAGAAATGCGATGTCCTCAATTTTATTGTCTGTTCTGGATATTTCACTTTTTGCAATCAAATTTATTCACGTGCCTATTCCGTGTTTTCAACGGTTCATAAGGCAATTCCACCCTCATACACAGATTGGTTGTGTGTTTGATACATGTATTGTCCTCACAGGCCATGAACAATAATTGGGTAAAAAGGCCACGTGTTCTTGTTCGCTATTGTTTATTTCTTTTTGGTGGCGAGGTTTTGACAAAATTTAAAGTCAGAATTTAAATTAAGGGCATTGTTTGCCTGGGTTTGGGTGTCCGCCTCAGGATTGTTTCTCCTTATGCCTTCGAGTAGTCTTCGTCTTAAATTGCAACCAAGGGTTTGGTGATGAGGCCTAAAAATATGAGCCGTTGGAAAATACAAATCTCAAAAAATAAAAAAAAATACTTTGCAGCTTGGGTAGTCTACCATATAATTTTCATGTGGGGGCTGGTATTTTTATTAGAATCACTTCCATGTCAGCATGTCCTCTTTCTTGCTTTTCTTTTTCAGAAATGGCAGGTTAAGTGTGAGCCTTATAAGCAATTTGTACATGCGCTTCGTGTGAAAAAATTAGACAACGGTCTGAACATAGTTTTTGCAGCAAGCTTTAGAGTTCAGATTATATTTCTGTCTTACTGCTTAATATCCTTCAATTCCTTTTTGCAAGTATGGTTTTTGTTAGACTTACTTGTAGGATCAAGGAAAGTGAAATAACGGACAGGGTAAAGTACGTATCAAGGCAAAACAAAAAGGCCTTGTGACAACAACGTCCCGGCGTTATATTTATTCCCTGGTCCAATCTTTTTACCTTGGTATTTATAACAGGTGTAGAATCAGGGTGCCTTGTTTTCTTCAATTCCCTGTGGAATTTCAGCTTCCAAACGCGGCTATGTTGGTTTTCTATTTTTTAATCTTTAAAAACAAGGGGTGTGTGAAAATTTTTTGTGCCACAAATTTCTTTGTCGGAAAATCTGCCTTGAAATTTTTGTAATATTTTGATGTTTATATTAATATGTCACTGTCCCAGTGTAGTGGTGATTTAGACAAAGTGTGGAGGTTAGGAAGACACTGGCCTGGCCATTGTACGGTCGATGGAATTGCTACCTGCGTTTGGGCTCTTCCAGGAAATTCTTCCTAGCCATCCAATGAAGGTCTGGATACAGATAAGTATGGTAACCTTAAAAGGCTACAGGCTACATATTTGTCAACAGTTCAATTTTAGCAATTCAGGTTCTTTACTGCATGTTATGCAAATGATTTGTTTTGATCGTAATAAAAATTGACCTTGTGGTCCTGCAAGTGACAGATGCTCAGTTGCAATCCGTGTGTGATAATGCCTATTTTTTTTAGCTCTGTGTACAACCTCCAATTATGTTTATCCTTTTTCTTCTCAATTGAATATGGGCCGTTTGTGTGTGCAGTCTTTGCACAAGAGACCAGACCAGACAGACCTGCAATCAAAGACAAACTTATTGCACCAAAAAAAGAAAAATCTGCATTAATTTGTGCACATCACTATATGTCTAACACTCTAATATGTAGTTATTTTGGATGTAATGTTGAGCCTGCGGATAACCCTGATCCTTCCCATACGCTCATTAATCTTGGGTAGTCTCAAATGTTCATGAACATAATGACATGTTTTGAACATATGGGGGAGCTAGCATTTTCACCATGTATGTGGAGAGCCTGTGCATACCAGGACCCGATTCTTGGGCACGACCCAAACCACAACACAGGCAGCCAGGGAGCAGCTTAAAGGCCGGCTGGGTCCAGGTTACCACCAATAACTCACTTAACCAGTAGTCATGGGGAAAATGCACTTGGGGCATGTTCTTTCACATTTAAAACTCTCAACAGAGGAAATCAACAACATCAACCACATAAAGAAAAATAACAAGCTGAATCAACCAAATAACCAAATTTTGTGAACATATGAATGACCAGGAAATTTTGTTTAGCGAATCACCAAACATTCCCGATTACAGCCGGCACCCAAGATTCCTCTATAGTCCCAAAGCTAGTAAATTTTCAAATCGATGTGAAATTTATGACCGCGGAGTAAATTCATCTAATTCCTGTCCAAATGCCGC
Organism: Ophioderma brevispina; assembly: GCA_023653785.1. Taxonomy (NCBI): domain Eukaryota; kingdom Metazoa; phylum Echinodermata; class Ophiuroidea; order Amphilepidida; family Ophiodermatidae; genus Ophioderma; species Ophioderma brevispina. The sequence goes on along the minus strand of JAMKCH010045769.1, from coordinate 7,761 downwards.
TTAGTTGAGAAAACAACCAGTCTACCATGTCAATTCAGTGAAATTGCATCACTTTCTCTTTCTTATATAACTAGTGCATTTTTTCAGAGCATTTTAAAAAAAGCACTTTTTCCATATGCCATGCACGAAAGTAGTCCATCCAAGAATTTTTGATCCTTACTAACTGGGCAGCCAGGATTTAAGGTTGGTGTATAACCTATATATACACGATGGGCTCTGAAATTAGTTAAAAATTGTCAATGATCTAGACATTGACCTCTCTCATCACATTTCATTTCAAAAATAAACCTTTAAATGTCCATATGATACAGGTTACTACTGGCTTAAGACCCTCAAAATTGGCTGTTGTGGTGTATAACAGACGTACTGGCTACCCACTGATATCAAAGTCAATACAACATTTTTAACAAAAAAATCACACATATTTTTTTTTGGTACTCAGTTAAATATCATTAAATTCAAATAAAATCTGGATCAAAACTTTTCAGGAAAACAATCCGAACTGTCCTTTTGTCAATTAACCTACATAGACGTTTATAGGATATCCTGATAAGGGATCCCTCATTGACACGAAATCTGAATATACACGCACAAAGCTTATGTGATCTAGATACCGGGGGTCATTACTTTTTTTGGAAGAAAACATGCTTTTTGCAGCCAGGCAGTGGTAACCATGATTTGCCGCAGCTAGCAGCGATTCAGCAATTAAAACCCTGGGCGGGGGGGTGGGGGGGCTCACATTAAAGGGATGGCGCATTCAACCCAAGGCATTCGGTGACTGTTAACGATTCAAATATGGGTCCTTTGGTGAGCAACAGCCATTGCCCATAAATTAGGGTTATTTAGGCAAAAATTTTGGCTCAATGTTTCAAAACATGGTCCTTGGTGAGCTTTTGGCCAAATTTCTAAAAAGGAGGTGTCTTTGGGGAAAAAGTTCCCCCAAAATAGCGGTTTGGGTGACAGTGGAAAAATGTTCAAAAAAATATGACATTTTGGTGCCGATTATGCTTAAAGCGGACCGGGTCCTAACAGCATACATGTGCTCGCGCCTCCAAGATTGGAGTGTGCCCCCCCCCCCACCCCCACCCACGTCTGGACAGCAAAAGCAAGCTATCTTTTATACTAGTTGTATCATTCTATTTTGTCGTACAGATTAAGCCTTTTGCTAGTCTTACGGTAGCCTACTCCACTCTAGCTCCACTTACTCAGTAAAATTCACTCTAAAATACACTGGGCCATTCCAATGCATCTGTGTCGGGATGAAAATTTAGTACTGCCACCACAGTCCACACAAATTATTCCGTTGAGGCTGCGGATTCGTCGGATGTTGTTGGCACATACCACACCATGCAACATCTTACTACCTGAGGCTCACCTACCTTAAGATTGGTCCCAATAGCCCTGCATGGTGACCGCTAACATGATAAAAATCCACATTTTTCAGTGCAACACGTACTTACAAGATCCATTCAATTAAAAGACTGAGGTTGAAAAGGTCAAAACTTCAGAAAAATGAGACCGACATATATCACTGGCTGTCTCTATAGTTACACACACTAACTCCACTTATACACAGTAGTCTATGGGTAAAATGGTGCAACTTTGAGCATTTTCTCTTTCCATTTAAACCCTCACAGAGGAATACAACAACATCACCCTAAGTACAAGCTGACTCAACCAAATAACCAATTTTGAACATATGCTGACCGGAAAAATGTTTAGTTACGAATCACCAAACTGCCCGTGTCAAACCGGCAACCAATTATTCTCTATAGTCGCCAAGCTAGTAGTGAATCGATGTGCAACTTGATGACCGGCGAGTAAATTTCAACATCAAATTCACTGTCCCAATGCCGCCTTAGTTTTTAGAAAACATACCAGTCTAAACCATGTCAATCTGAAAATTTCATCACTTTCTTAATAAACTAGTGCATTTTCATACATTTTAAAAGCACTTTTTCCAATGCCATGCAAGAATTAGTCCACCCAATATTGTTGATCCTTACGTGTACGGGCAGCCAGGTTAGTGGTGTTAACCCAGGGCACAAATATGCAGGCTGGTTTTCGCATCTGAGCCTATTTCAAATGCCCTATTCGTCTTTTCTCTCCATTTTGTTTAGACATCAGAGTGTGTCGCTCCCTCCTCACCCTCCTGGCTAGCGCATGTACAGTGTTCCAATAAGTTGTCCTGTGATTTTAGAATGTGCTTAAAGAGACACTTCTGGCACATTTGAAAATAGTGCGCCCTCTAATTTTCCAAAATTGATTTTTGTTTCCATGGTTGTAAAGCTTTTTATATAAATTAAAGCCCTCAATGAAATTATTACAAAATCAGCACGCTATTTGTACACAGATGAATTTGTATAATTATGTCATCAGACGACGCGGAATGGCGTGTAACACAAGAACACACCGCTGAGGTTATTCTCATGGCATGCACCTTGTTTAACCGGTCCTGTGACTTTGTTGTTTTAATAGCAATTAGTACGATCCTATGATTTCAATGTAATGACACATTTTTTTATTAAAGGAAAATTTAAAAAGTTTGCCTACAATTCCCTGGAAGTCTTTAAGCATCTTATTCAAGGTGCAATCATAGTGATTTCATATAGACACTCAATAGATTCCCTACCTAGTTATTTTGAAATAAGTTAAAATGAAAACAAAGTGATTTGTATATATGCTTATATTTCAATACCAAACATAGGCTGCATTTGTATTTGCTCCTCTAGGAATTAGAAATTTCACAATTTTTGATTTTTAAATTATATTTAAGTCTTTTTAAGTACTAAGTAGATTTTGTTTTATAACTGATACAGTATTTGTAATATTAATGTGTGAGCCTGACACTTGTATATTGCTGACTAACAATTACCGTGGGAAACAACTTGCGATTTTGATGCTAGATTCGAAAATGCATAGATCAACGCCCTATTCACTACTGTCTAACCCTACGAAGATGGCACGCATGATTTGGCAAGCCCTTTTTGCAAGCTTGTACAAGCTTATGCAATGCAACTTTTTTGCAAGCTGTGCAGCAATTGGCAAGCTCAAACATGCGCATTTAATGCGTGCCTATGCTCGTAATTGGTATATTTGCAAGGATGCCCAATCTTTGCAAGCTTGCAAAAAATGAATTGCGTAACGTTGCCTGAGGCTTGTGCAAGCATAGCGCATGTAGCACTTATCAAGCTTGCGCAAGCTTGCACAAGCTTGCGCATGCTGATAATTGGTATATTGCAAGCTCGTAAATGCTTGCAAAAGCAGTATACGCTTGCGCAAGCTGATACAAGATTGGTAATTGCAAGCTTGTAAATGCATGCAAATATCTTGCCAAATCTGGCACATGCTGCATAGCAAAAGAGGAATGCGAGCTATGAGCCTCATAGTACGTGAGCCACATGCAGAACCTTTTTTGGGGGGATATATTAACCCAAATTAAAATATATATGCAAAGCATATAATCCATCATGATGTGTCTTAAGTCGAATTGTTTTTTTTTTCTAATACAGACAACTTTTGATCTATAGGAGTGATCAACCTCACAAGTGTTGTGACATGACTCCAACATAAACAAGTAGCTGTGTTCTATTGCTGTCTAAAATACAGTGCTGTGTGATACAGATACAAAAACAAATTACAGTCACGACAAAATACATCCGTGCTCGGACCGCATTTGTTTGTCTGCCATCGCGATTTGTATTGACAGGAGGCTCATATGACCTTGACCTATCAACAAATGAGGGATTCAATGTTGCACACTATGACATAAGTCTTTTTCCAATTGATTCAACTTTTTTCAATTGAGGTCAATTTTAACATTTTTAGCTATATCTTACCAACTTGACCTCAGATGACCTTGACCTTGGCAATGTACCCTTTGACCTCAATCACCCAAATGGGAAAAAAGCAAAGATACAAATGTTTGGCACCTTAACTCAAGTTAAATAAAAATATAAGAGCCAATTGATCTCAAACTTTTTCAATGAGTCAATTTAACATTTTTAGCCTATCTCTTACACTTGACCTCACATGAACGTTTGCATGTGACCTTGACCCTCATTACAATGGATCCAGGTTGCACCAATACTCACGTTGGTTCCAATTGGATCTCATCAACCTTTTCATTGGACTCACTTTAAACATTTTTGCCGTCTACAACTTGACCTAACATAACCTTTGCCCTTGGTATGTGACCTTGACCTCAACAAATGATGGATCCGATGTTGCACCTATCTGACGCCAGTTTGGTTTGAAAAAAAAAATCCATTTGAAGTTGCAGATATTACAGCCAAATGTTAACCTTAATTTTTCACATCAACAAACAACAAAACATGGTACACAAGTGATCCATATGTGTCCTTCCTCTCCCTTAAGGCAGGGGGACAAAAAAAAGTTACGCTTTCCTCTGTATTTGATACTGAGGACTAATTCACCAGTTCTGAAAGGATATGACCAAGGGAAAATACAATATCTTGAAGAGAATGCACCCACATGCAATACCTAGCTGTGAAATAAAAGAAATGCCTCCTTTAAATTACCCTGTGGGGCCAATTTTTAATCCCATTCACAACTAAATTGGTGCAAATTTAATAATCAGGTATTGCCCCTTTAACCAAATTGGCTACAAACTTTTAAGTACTTAACACTGGGCAGCACACGAATTACCCAAACTCTTTTTTAGGGTCGAGCCCTAAATATACCAGGATATAAAATTACAAAAATCCGTGTAAATCCCTTTATGCAATTTTTCTAACCATTGATAATTTTTGACACTTAAAAAAAAAAATTAGCACTTTTCAAACCTTTTGCCTGCTGAATATATAATGGGCATGTATATTTAATTTATTTTCCAGTTGTAATTAAACTTTATCTACCATTCAATTATTTAACAAATCAGTAATTCCATTTCTTAAATGAAATTGACAGTTTCTGCATCAGTCCCCATAGTTAAATTAGCACTTCATAATGCACCATCTTGACTTCAAATTAAGTAACCTAGCTGGCTGCCCATTACAATGCAGAATAAACATGTAGATACCAAGCCTACAAACAATGTCCTTTCCAAATTCTGATCCTTAAAGACACTATCAGTGATTTATCCGAAGAATCAAAATTTAAATTTGCAGGAATAGCTTAAAAGTGAAGGACAATCCTGCAGAATTCCATAAGTTACTTTTTTCCAACGAAAATTGACAGACAAAGGAAGAAAACGGCCGTATTCAAAGATACCGAATCTCCATTAATTACGTTTTGTAGGAAGTGGTCCGAACGGACACTAATGCCTAAATATCAGGTTTGTCCTTATCAGTGTGCTTCTGGTCCTATAATTGGCGTGGATGTTAGGATCCTATGCCTCGTTTGCAGACATTCAAAAATCTGATTTTTGATGATTTTTCGATTTTTTCTGATTTAGCAAATCCACTGATAGTGCCTTTAAGTAATATTGTTTCAAAAGTATTCCCTTAATTTACTGAGTGATAATATAACTCCCCCAAATAACTTTAAATTGTGCTAGTACAAAATTCAAGCGTCAATGCGTGCATGCAAGCAATTGTGACATGTTTGCGCAGCTTGCGTATTAGTTGCACTCATGTTTCGCAAGCATGCACGTGATTGCAATTGTAATGCGCTGCAATCTTGCAATCATATGCAATCTTGTGCAATCTCTTTCACAAGCTTGCACAAGCTCATTTTCTTGACTGCATTTTTTCGTAAGGGAAAATTGATGGTTAACCATTAATACTGCATTTTTTGTCAGTAATCTTGGGAACAGAATGGATTGGAGCTGAAATTTCGGGAGGGACAATGAGAAAAATACGGCCTTTCATCTTATATCAAAAATGGATACTACTTCCGGTTAAATCAGGGAGTTCCCAAAAACGATCAGAACAGCACCTTTAATCCTTTTCAGATGGGGATATTTTTGATAAAATGCTTTAGACCAGTGCAAAAATCTGAATGTTCACATTTTTTTAAGGACACTGTTATTGAAATCTCTCGTTTCTCCTTTAAGTCCCTATCTGTTTTGGGCATATTAGTTTTTATCTGTAAATATATCGCTATTCTTCCAATGGCCTAGACTAATCCATTTGCAAACACATTGAAAGAATTTCATATTTTCTGACAATATGCCAGTGCTGCTTAATGATGCAGAACTGTAGTTGGGTGAAAATCTGATGCATATCATTTTAATGGGTATAATGGTGGGGGTATTTGTCTAAGTACTTTTTCCAACTGAAAATTGACAGAAAAGGAAGGAAACGGCAGTATTCAAAAGTACGAATTCCATTCAATTACGTGTTGTAGGAAGTGTCCGAACGGACACAATGCCTAAAAAATATCAGATTTTGTCCTTATCAGGGTGCTTCTGGGCCTTATAATTGCGGGTATGTTAGGTAACCATGCTCGTTCCAGACAGCAAAAATTGATTTTTGATGATTCGATTTTCTGATAGCAAATACTGATAGGTTCTTTAAGTAATATGTTTCAAAGTTATTCCCTGTAATTTATATGAGTGATAATATACTCCCCAAATAAACTTTAAATTGTGCTGTACAAAAAAGCAAGCTCAATGCGGCAGTGCAGAATGTGACATGTTTGCGGGAAGCTTGCGTATTAGTTGCACGCATTTTCGAAAGCCATGCACGTGAATTGCAATTGATGGCTGCAATCAGCAATCATTGCAATCTTGTGCAATATGTGCCACAAAGCTTGCGCAAAGTCCATTTTCTTGACTGCATTTTCGTAAGGGAATAGTGATGGTTAACCATTAATACGGCAGTTTTTTTGTCAGTATTCTTGGGAACAGAATGGATTTGAAAGCTGTAAATTCGGAGGGACAATGAGAAAAATACGGGCCTTTCATCTTATATCAAAAAAATTGATAATTAATTCCGGTTAAATCAGGGAGGTCCACAAAAACGATCAGAACAAGCACTTAATCCTTTCAGATGCGGGATATTTGTGATAGAATGCTTCTAGACCCAATGCAAAAATCTGAATGTTCACATTTTTTAAGGACACGTGTTATTTGAATTCTAGTTGCTCCTTTATGTCCCTATCTGTTTTGGGCATATTAGTTTTATCTGTAAAATATTCTCTATTATTCCATGGCCTAGACTATACCCCATTTGCAAACAATTGAAGAAATTTCATATTTTCTGAAAATATGCCAGTGCTGCTTAATGATGCAGAAAATGAGTGTGAAACAGGCTGATGCAGTATCATTTCATGGGTTATGGGGGGTATGTGTCTAATAGTTTTTTGTTTTGTTTTGAAAAAAAAGAATGGGCGAAATTATTTTGAGAACTGAAAATTTTTCCAAAATATTGTTCATGCTTGCCTGACAGTACGCACAGCACCACGTGTCAAGAATTGCACATATTACCAAAAAATGCATCCAGATTGATGTACTAAATATAGGCTGATGCTACTAACTTGTGGTTAGTGTTTATTCTGAGAAAACTTTTTTCCCAAATATTTTCATGATTAGCCTGTACAATTATTAGACATATCCACCATGTAAAGTGTGTGCATATAAAAGGTCTATTTCATTATTCCAGCACTGTTTATTCTTGTTTCAATAGATATACTCGAGAAAACGTTTCACCCAAATTTTAGTTTTTGGGGGCCTTTTTGTTGCCGGGGGGGGGGGATCGTGCGGTTTGGTGTTTGAGTTAATTCCTTGTTTCCCACAGTTCCATAGGCCAATGTGCTGTGTTCTCTGATTTGAACAGGAAATTCAAAATTGTGAATTCA
>JAMKCH010045768.1:0-11840 GCA_023653785.1 Ophioderma brevispina | reverse complement strand
GGTGGGGATACAATTTCAAGGACAGAGATCATAATGAGGATGAGAGGGTACTTAGGGGTCATGACCGAATCTTGTAATTTAGTCAGTAGAACAACGTTTTAAAGAGCAAAAACACCCCCCCCCCCCTCTTACATCCCTATCGTCGCAGACGAGGTATAGCATCAAGTGGGCGAGGGCAGGGGCGCGATTTCCGAGAACAATGTTTCAAGAATGCTAAGAGGAAATTTGTGGGAAAAGTGTTTTTAGATAGTCATTAATTGATTCCAAAGTGTTTATCTGGCTGCGAGGAAATTAAAATGTATTATACTAAAAAGTCCCGGATGTTTATTTCAATTAAGATCAAAATCTCCCCTATAGCCTATTCGCATTGAATTTTGCATGACTTATAGACAGGAGTAAACAATATGCCCAAGAAATGAAATACCCAATGTAAGTAGTTAATCTGGAAGACCACAACTTTTTGGGGACGCCCTGTAAATGGTTCCTTCTTCCACACTCTTGAACGGTGCACCAACATAATATCTGACATCATTAGAAATTAAACATACAAAATAAAAAAATATCTGTAATTAAAAAAAAGCTAGAAGAAACATGAATATTGGGAAATTTAGTCCTGACACAAACAACGCTCTACCACAAGTTCAAGGTATGCCGAGTATGCGTGTACTTCAAGCATGGGCTATGAACCGTATCCTACGTGACCACGGCAATATAATAATAAACCCTAGGACAAACAAAAACAACAAAAATGTAAGTCAAACATGCTCGGGAAAATTTAAGTTGTATATTATTTTGTACTGTCAGGAAGGGGCAATATTTCTTTTCTTTTTCTGTAATGGCTTGTATAAAGGTGTCCTTAAGCGATATACGGTGCGCATGTACTACGAAGGGCTGCTGATTAATGCGTAACGTAAGTAACACAATTATACACGTAACCTGTCTAATAGAAGTCCAGAGTTTAATATCAATAGTATATGCACGTAGATAATTATTGTATCCTTGTTCATCTGTTCATGGGGAGGGAAATACCACATGGTGCAACTATGCATGGGTCTGTTGCAGAAAACGTAGAGGTAATCCCCTCGACCAAATTCGAGAGAAATTTTTAAAAATGACAAATATCTCTAAATTCGGCTATATCCATTCAATCACTAAATGCAAGTTTAAGTATCTAACAGATTTATATTACACTATGTCACAATCACATTTAAACACATCGTCTACCCGAAGGGGGGGGGGGGGGGTGGTGGTTACCACCACCCTTCAGGTTTTTTCCTCCGGCTTGATGTGGGGCCGTGGGTGGTAACCACCCACCTGTCCGGAAGAGAAGTAATTGATTGTATTATTTGAGTACCAAACATGCCTAACACAACTCACAGGAACATCACAGACACTTACTTTTGGTACCAATAGATAGATATGGTCATCCCTTTCCATTGATACCAAAATGGTACCAACATGCCTTAGCATTACTCACAATGACGTATAAATTCGCCCATGTCCGCAAAAATGCCATTTCCATAGGAAAAAAAAGGTTAGGGAAAATCAGAGTTCATGCGGGTTTTGCCTCCTCTACTTGATGGGGAAATGACTAGTTTTATATAATGACAGCATTTTAGAGCTTATTAATAAGGGGTTTGAGTCGCTAAAATTGCGAATATCAATTTTCCACCTATATCAGTATTTTCGCTAACTCCTCAACATATGACATCATGGTGACGTCATAATGGGATGTTCGTACTTATTTGGTACAATGGAAAGAAAGAAACTCTAAGATAGCCTTTGTACCAAAGTTACAGGAATAGGGGCTCAGTAACGAAAATCACAGGGGGGTAACTACCCCCCCCCCTCGGAGTATTGTTACAAAAAAATGGACTCAGGAAGCGGGGTTTTGTCAAAAGGAGTTTCCGTAACCTGACCAATTTTACCTTTTTTCTGACACGATTTATGAATTCTGGAAAACATTACGGATTAAACCTGTGCTTTGAAGGGTTACGAATTTCATGAAGGTGTGTCAGAGCAAAAGTGTGTCAGATGGGACGGAACTACCCCAGTGTTAGTTGATCAGGTATAGGTATGACTCTAATTATAGGCCTGGTAGCTAGCAGACATTTGTAACACATCTCGAGTACAAAGGATGTTGAGGATTAAATAATGTTAGACAGCCTGGACAATGGTGGAACCCCTGAAACGTATTTTATAGTGCTGCAAATGATGCCTTGAGGGGGGTCTAGACAAGATTACACAGTGGTATTTTTTTAAAATTGATTCAGTCATGATGATAAGTATACCACGTTATTGTCTAACCATGTACTATCTATCATAAGTCGAAATAAGGTTAGGAAACAGCACAATAACAACAAAAAGAGTCAATTCAGTTTGTACAGGGTCAAATTTAAAGTTAATATAATTTGGATAAAAAAAAGGGTGCGAACTTGTTGGTGAAGCTCATAGTAAGGAATAGTTCTGTCTTAAATGCTGAGTTACCAATGTAGGGGCCACAGGTCAAATGGAGATTGACCTTTAAGCTAGGTTTCATCTGCTTTGTTAGCAAGCATTTACCCCCTCGTCTACAGGCCTTTTTTTGTAACACGGTTTACCAAGGGGGGTGGGTACCACCCACCTCGGAATTGTTATAAAGCACCGATGCTTATGATTGTGCTACCAGTGGATAGCTATGGTCCTCCTCTTTCCATTGATACCAAAATAAGTACCAACATCCTAGTAGGCGTCACAATGACGTCATCATTCCGCCGAGTCGGCAAAATTTTGGCGTTTTCCCCGAAATAGGCGAAAATACAATTTGCGCTAAAAAAATCGCAGGAATATCGGATTTTCATGCAGAGTTTTTTTCAGCTCCTAATGATGGCAAATGACTGTTTTTACATAAACATAGAGTTTTAGATCCTTACTGTGCATAAGATTTTAAAAAATCACCAAAAATTACCTTTTGGTGGCAACCACCCCCCCCCTACCCTTCGACTTGACGGCATACCCTAACCCCGGTGAAGTTGCTACTTCACATTTTTTCGCTAAAATGACCGTAAGGATGAGAGAACGATTACCTAGAAGACGAGGGTTAAGACACTCAAAACTATTCCTTATTTTAAAGTTGCAACGAGAGATCTGGGGGCATCCAAAATATTGTAGCATATGGCAAGATTTCATATACGATAAACCCCACTAGATTCTTTACTTTGTATTTAATACAGAAATGTCTTGACAGTGAAAACGAAAACGCTATTTGAATTGCTTAATTTTGTATTGCTCCTATAGTCAATTAGATATTTGAATTCTTGTACCAAGGAAATGATTCCTCAGATTAATCATTCAGATGAAGATATTTTTGAATGAAAACTTTACATTAATGCAAAAATCCAATTTTTTACATTTTAGGGACACCTGGTTATGTGAAATCGGAGCAACTTTTAAATTTGACCTTCTAGTACAATGAAAATGACCCTTACTAACTCTAAAGCTTTATGTTGCAGATAGTACAATTATGCCGTTTTTTAATCCTTATGAATTCGACCATTAACCTGACCATAGCTTTTCAACATGACTTATCATTTTTTTTAAATGACCCTGCGTACTTTGTCTAGACCCCCTTAGCATGTTAAGGCATCTTTTGTGGCACTCAATTCTTTTCAGTGGTCCCTGATGTCATACTGTCTACGTATTGAATCACCCACCTTTTTGTACTCGAGATATGTTACAATGTCTTTAGCCTTCCGGCGCTATAAGGTACATTTGCAAGATCTCATTCATTTTAATTCGATGTGTTTTTTGTTTGTCTTGTTTTGTATGTTTTGTTTGGTTTTTTTTTGTAATTTGATTGTCCGTTGAAGACTCAAATACGAATGGCTCCTGCTGAACGTTGTATTATTACTTACATCTGACTCAGAGATTTCGAAAAGTATATTTTTTTGTGTAATAATGAAAACAGTTCAACTAGAACTAAAGAAGTCACCTAAAATGCACAATTCCGAAATTTGAAGATGAATCGGATTTTTCGTTTTTGATGCAGTAAACATTTATGTGAGTTATTACGTCCCATAGGATACTGTTCTAAACAATTTCCGGATCCGGAATTTTTAAACAAATTGTGGTTTTCTATATGAAGGAATTCGATTTAAGAGCTTAGCAATTTCACACAGTATAGATAATGGCCAAGCATTTATGTACATGCAAAAAACACGATTTTTTTTGGAATTGGAGGGCGCCCTCTCAGGAAATCTCTGAGTCGGCCTTTAACATGTTTAAGTAGCTTTTCGTCGGACAATTTAATCCCGCTTTTTCAAACGTAGAATACGGTGACATTTGCAAGACGCACTGTATATTGAGTCAAATCTAACGTTTCCATAGTATACCATGCTTTATTTGTTGGTATCATGGCTGCTCCCATTGATCCCACCCAATCTAACATGTTAAGTCCAGTATTGAATTTCTAACGCAGTATAGTTGTACACTGCAAAAACTAGGGTGTTAAAATTAACACCGCCGGTTTTCTAGGAATACCACACCAAGAGGGTGTCAAAATTCAAACACGGTGTTTTAATCACATCATATTGTGTTAACACCAAAAGCGTGTTTATTTTAACACCAATAGTGTTAAAACTAATACTAACACGATAGGGTGTTAATATTACACCAAATGTGTTGAATTTTGACACCCTCTTTGTGTGATCCTCCTAGAACACCGATGGTGTTAATTTTAACACCCTAGTGTTTGTCAGTGTATCATTTAATACACAATTCACAGTGTTTGATAATCACACATAGAGCCTAGTTAGGCAGTGTCTGATAGCTGCAACCCATGAAATTATAAAGATGACAAATAATGATAATGATTTTGCCCTCAATTCAGAAGTATGGAATTGGCCCCATATATCTCTTAAAAAAGAACTATTGTTTAACAGTAATAGTTTGTAAAGATATGATATCACTATAAATCCTATACTCCTACACGCATGACAACAATAAGTTGTGACCTACCTTATAGCAATCCGATCGGCAGCACGAACCTATCACTTTTGTCGTCATTGATTTGACATGGCACGAAATGATAATCCAATATATTAATTTCATTAAATCCCTACATGTTTTTACATTGATATGTTTATACACACCGGAATAACGGGTACTACAACAACAAGAGCGACGATTTTAGATCAAAATCCTACAAACCGTTAAAGTGTTCAGTCATGCCTAACAACATTGAACCATAATGAGGCAATTTCGCAAAATGACAAAAAGCACAATTTTGCATGAAGTCGAGATAAGTTGAAAATGTTTGTAAATAGATACTGAGGTCACAAAAGTAATATAAATTACAACAGTTTAAAGCGCACGCCGATGTGAGCTACAGCCTAATCCACAACGACAGACTGGTCGGTGAAGCAGTATTAAGTTCATTAAACCTGAAGAATAAATTGATCTGCTATCGTAAAACCCATCCTCAAAAGAGGGATTTATTCCGAATACCCAAATGAATTACAGACAATGAACTTTGCCGTTGCGAATGATATATTTTGGCGTTCGTGCGTGCCACGTGTAAGGATATTAAACCATCAATTCAATGATCAGGCAAGTATAACAGATACGAATAATAATGTGGAATGTGCTAGGACCACCATTGGACAACCCCGTAGGTCATAATAAATAATTGGCCTAATGAACGGAAAAGATATCAGAAAAAGTGTAATAAACAATAAAAACACTATTGCCAAACAACATATGACATGTATGAAAGATTCATGTAAAACATTGAATCACATGAAAGTTACTTTAGTTAGATATCATTAAAAGTGAATAAAGCACATGCCAAACAACATACATGTATGAAAGATTTTTTTTTTTTTTTCATTAAAGAAAACATTGATCATATGAAATGTCAATTAAGTTAGATATTCATTAAAAGCGTTAATATGCCAAACAATCATATTTACATGTCGTCATGAGTCTTCAAACCGGCCAATCGACCATTTTGGCGAAATGAGTTTTTTTGCATATTATGATACTATATCACAAGCTCTTTTCATATACCAATTATTAAACAAAAAATACATTCAATTTGTAGATATAATAGATTTTCACTTTTGGGAAATCATACCCAAACGCCAAATGAAAGTCTTCCCAAAACAGACCAAATGTTTCGTTGTTTGCGGTACATGTAAATCCAACCGTGCGACAGCATATAAAATGATCTATCGATCAATGGGATATTGCGAGATTCTCCTCTCTTCTCGATCAACACGGGTAGCCTTTATAGAAGTATGGTCGAAGTTATATTAGTACAATGTGTGTAAGCTAGTATCGAGACGATTTTGCCACACAAAAATATAAATTTTTGCAGTATTTAACTGACAACAATTCTGCCAAATATACTGTGAAAATTACGTAGATTGTAAAAATTGATTCAATAAAACACTGACAAAAAAAGTATATTTGGCGAGTTATTACGAGATTGTGAGTGTGTTGAAAATGAAAAGCAATGACGAACACACTAAACTGTAGGCTATCCACAAATGTCAACAACATTTAAGTTGCATATATTAGTCTATAAATTTTTATCTTGAGAGTATGGCCGTCAGCTCAAAAACTCCTATGTAATGTTCGCGCCGATATTTCAACCCGTTTTGAAATGAGAGCTAAAAAAATTATCTTGTAATCCATATTTGAGAACACAGTGTTTGGACACGATAAGAAGACGATCATAGAGTACTATGTAAAATTGGTCGGATCACAATGGAGCATATTTTGCGCTCATAACATCCAAACCAATACATCCTTTAGCCCTAATATTTCACAGGGTAAAGAGGAAAATAGTAGTCTTATGATAACCAAAATTTTGACAACTTAAAAACCGGGTAAACATCTGGGGGTCCCTGGGACGAGGCTATTAAGCTATCGGACAAAGGGACTTTAATTTTTGATAAAACAATCCATTAAACGGAAAATATAAAGTGAATTCGGATGGGAACTATAAAAGCTGTAGTTTATGGGTTATGTTGGCAGAATTGATGCCAGTCTTTTCCTTATGATTTACAGTATTTTACTGTAAAATTAGTTTGTTTTTTTGTATAATTGAAAAATCCATAATAGTGCACCATAAAATGTTGAATGAATTCAAGTTCAAATAGACGCCTCTCTTATAAATTAGTCGTAATGGACTGGGAAAATGGACAAAAAAGTATTTTGCTTGATTTTAAATTAAGTAGTGTCTTTTTCTGATCCTTTTCATAGGCGTGAATCCCGTATATATCCCCCAAGATTTTGATGAGGGGAAGGTCACTAGATCATCACCCCAATGTTGATGCCCTGGTTTCAGTGTTTTTAACTGAACAAATAACCTATTTTTACCAGGAATAGTTTAAAAGTTGGTAAATTTCCGCGCTCTTCGCGCGCTTTTTGTTCTAATTTAAAATTACATTTAGGATTTTTAACATAGTTTAAAGGGTTTTTTGTATTTTGTAATGATACAACTATACGTTTATTGAGAATCAATTCACAAATTGACCCATTGCATGTGAGAAAGGTTAACATACACATCATGCATTAAGTGACGGTTAAATTGTTCAAAATAGTAACAAGCTACTTAGTTTACACCTGTGTTGATGGAAATTAATGAGTGTTGAGCTGTAATGAAGTTATAAAAAATTCAAATCGACTATGTTATTCAAAGTTATAACAAACAGACAATTTGTAAACACAGAAGAAAGGGCACAAAAAAGAACTAATGTAGTAAACTGATTTCACTTCAATTTTTTTATAAATAGTTCAAAACTTCTTGTTGAAACACTTTCACGTTTTGGTATGCTAGTAGTTATTTAATTTGTGAAATATTAATTTGAAAGGAAAGTAATGCATCATAAATCAAGTTCTTAATATTCCTGTATATAAGGTTCGTGGTGAGGTATTGGGTTTCATTATCAGAGGTCCCTTCTCAGTTAGATAGGCTCACATGTATGCATGTTACGTACATGATTAATTTACAGCCAAATTAAGATCAATAATGATATGAAACATAGTACCCTCCCCAAAAAAATGGTTCGGGTTTGCGTTTTTTCTCTTTTCTTGCTCTATTTCCCACACATACCCTACGATTATTATTTTATTTCAGCGCAATTTAGTTGATTACTAATTAAACCAACTTGATTAATTCTCTGTGTGTGCTAATGTTATTTGGAGAACATTGCAAAAACATAGGGGTTAAAATTAACCACCATCGGTGTTCTACACTATTTTTTTAAAAAAAAAAAGAAAACAAAAATCGGCTTAGGAAACCTTTTTTTGCCTCTATGGAACCCTCAAGAATGGAACCCTAAAAAATGGTTCTTAAAAATCTGAGAACCCAAAAAGGTTCCTTACAGAACCATAAAAGGGGCTATACAGCAGTTAAAGAACTATTTTGGTTCGTTGAAGACCCTTAAGGGGTTCCATATAGAGGACAAGCTAGACCTCTTTCGAACCTTTTTTTCTTAGAGGGTAGGGTTGCATTCAATGAAGATGAGTAATTTCAATGAGATAATCTTTGTAATGTGATATCATTAATCATGTATTTCAATAAGATGGTGGATAATGTGAATAATAATTTTTCTACTGCACTGCAAAAACTAGGGTGTTAAATTTAACACCGCGTGTTCTAGGAGACCCCAAAGAGGGTGTCAAAATTCCACACCTTGGTGTTATTTAAACTAGTTGTGTATGTGCCTTTCAAACTCCAATAAACGAAAGATGTTTATATGAGGAAATAGTATCGTCTGCATTGTAAATAAATACCACTTGATAAATTAGAAATTTTGCAATTTGAATGAAATTAAACGTCAAGAAGTCTTGAAATACGAGTTGTTAACCATTGAGCACCGCAGCTGAAATGCCGGCAAACTGCACCTTAAAAAAAATGGCTTGTTTTTTAGTCATAGAAAGGTTTTCAAACTATACTGTACGAGTGTGACTCCAAAGGTGGAACATATACGAAATGGTTGTTTGATGACCAAATAAAGATCTCCATGGGAATGTATTTCATTTCAAATTTTACCAATAGACACTCCGAAGTCGTGTTTTTACGTTTTTTTCGAGACCTCATTTGACTCTAATTGCCAATATACTATTACCGATAGTTTTCGTTATTGAGAAGTACAATGATTTTCGTCAAAACGCCTCGTAAAATATACAAATAACAAGACGTATAGTAAAATAAGGCTTCTTCTTGATAAATAGTGATCTTTGAGTCTTTTTACCTATGACAAAAAAGTATCAAAATATACACCTTCAAGCAATAAAAAGATAAATCACAAAACTCTTTCCACTTAAGCTTATTGGAAGTAAATATGTCCAATAATTCACAAAACCAGGGTTCAAATGTTAGACATACAATTTGGATGTCCTAGTGTACTTACACATTGTATTCTAATGCTGCAATTTGGAAATACAGCAAAATACTGTAAAATGTTATGTCCAATTTACACGAGCGATAAAAATACTGAAAAAATGAGCTTTTATTCGATTTTTTTCAAGTATCAACATTATCGTACCTTATTATGAATTTTCAATTATACAAAAAAACAAAATCAATAAAATAACAAAAATACATACATTTTACAAGGAAAATTCCTGGCAGCAATTCTGCTAACAAACCCCCGTAAAAATTACAGCGTTCCATTCAATTAATATATTTATAGTTTGAGTAATTATTTTACATTAAGTATTTAAGTATTTGATCAAATCCATTCTAATTACAAAATATTAAAAATAGAAACTCAATCAGTCCTCTTTTTACTTCATTGCCTATTGTACCACTTAAGAGATGATGACGGCTATTATAGAAAATCATACAAAAGCATGTCATTTCTAGCGCCCTCCGCAGGCAAAGTATATTCAACAGGTTTCAATCCCACTGTCTGCAGGCGACGATCGAATCTTTTTGAGTACGCCAAACAGGCCAATACGCAGTCGTCTACTTTGACATTAGACACAGAGGACGTTTTTTTTTTTTTTTTTGCAAACAGACCAAGCGCTCTTTTGACAAGAAAAACAAAGGATTTACTTGAATTGAACGTGCTCAAAATGAAGAACGTGTCAATCCACATGTACACATAAAATCAGTTTCCTAAAATGTTTCAACTTTAGATAATTTATGGCAAGTTCATAATTCTCTAAAAACGTCAATCGCCGTATCTCGAATGTGACTTTTGGTCGATGCCCTGTTTGGAAATCGTGACGATTGTATAAAAGATTCACGTAAGAACCATTGATCAGATGGAAAATGTAAAACTGTTAGGCTGCTGAGCAGATCGGCAAAATATAACTGGTTATAAATGGGCTATTTTATAGCAGAACCAAGGGGAGAAAACAAACCTCATAATCAACGCCAAGTTCCCCGCCGATTGAATCTTAATCATATAGTTGAATAAACAGTCAGGTGTATGAGATTATTACAAAAGACTATTGATCCAAAACGCAAAACAATTGGACGTTTTGCCCAGACCAGTTGCATGGCATTGTGTGATAAAGACAAAAAGGTTTAATGGTTAGAATACCCGTGGAATCTTTCTTTGATTCAATAATTCTTAATAGTTATAGGTTCCCGGCCAATTTCGCAATTATGTGTTTCATTTTATAAAAGGGACATTCGTTTTCGCGCGAAATTGAACGATGATGTATATGTTAATTCAATTAAGCAAAACGTCATTCGATTTCATTAAAGGAGCATTCGAACCGCGTAGAATGGTCGGCCAATTCCGTAACTAGCTCAATCGATTTCAATTGAATAAGATTGCGATTCAATTCATGTTTTCTATTTCGCCATTGAGATAACAAAAATGAAAAATGTTCTTTTGATTAGCAATATTTTGGTTTAATCAATAGATGTCAGGTGAAATAATTTCTTCCTTATCATTTCGGCATGACAATATTATATGATGATACATAGATGTAATTGAGAATTAAAATGACATTTGAAGGTAGCCTATTTAAAAATAAAAGGTAGACCCTTTCTAAAAAAGGAATGGATCATGATTAAAGATAAAAAGTATTATATTTGGAACGTTTTACCATAATCATCCTAATGAGTGCAGCACAAAGATGCTCATAATTAAAACACTGGTGGCCTTTAAAAGACATGATCAGTATCAATTGCTGAGCATGATTAATATAGTGTAGGAGCTAGGACCAGGTCAAACATCATCGTTTACCCCACACTACAAAAATGTTGTGCACCTTGGTAGTTAGTAGGACCCTCTATATCAACGCAGGTAGTGTTACTCTCAAATTGTGTGATCACTTTTTCAATTAGGGAGCAATTTAAGTTTACACAGGGGAAACGATAAAATGCTCCAATCATGTTGAATTATGTATGCCATATTGTCGTCTAGTCATAAGGATTCCAAAAATGTAAGTTTGTACCATCTATGAACAATGTTTTGGAAGTTATAGGGTAAAAAATGGCTAAAATGTTAAAAAAGGTCAATTCAGTTGTACAGGGTCAAAACAGAGTTGCTCCAATTTTGTTGAAAATGATAGAAGTTGTTCATCTAGTTACTGAGTCAAAATAAGGATAGTTTGTACCATCCACAATGCATAGTTACCAGGTTATGGGACAAAATAGTTCATAGTCAACATACCCAATTGGTGTGACCGTCTTTGACCCTTATCTCCGTTAGTAAGCATTTAACATAATACAAACTATACCGTTTAGGAGTCCTCTTACCTCAGACAATAACTTGCAAGTATTTAACTACATAAACAGATTAACTTTTAAGGTTGACCCCTGTACAAATGTGAGGCTTGACCTTTTTTTACAATTGTAGCCATTTTACCTGTAAACTCCAAAACCATAT
>JAMKCH010045767.1:0-11862 GCA_023653785.1 Ophioderma brevispina | reverse complement strand
CCCTATTTTCCCACAAATTTCTTCTTCTTCACATTCTGAGGGGGGCACACCACCCCTCAGACAACCCCCAATATTTACGTTGCTGTCTCGACGCTAAAGGGCCCACCTTAAGCTGTTCACAGGCCCTTTATCCTTAAAGTAAAATTAAATCCGCCACTGATAAACCCCTGACGTTTACCTACAATTTTAAGCCCCCACACAGCTCTAGTAAATTTCCTATCATTACTTCAACCATGTTTTTGTGGTCTTGAACTTCTGAACACTTTGCTTAGTAGAGTACATCTAGCAAATTACATTGCCTTATGGGATTGGTTCAAAAACACTCTCTGGGTGCTCACCTTATTTTTAATTAGGAGCTCCGACACCTGACTTTGGCAATTCTGGAATTCGTCCTTCATGTGCGTGGCATTGGCCGTTTCCCAAGTAGTGTAGATTCAAGCTTGCATGCTCGTTTGGGTTTAAATTTTTAACAACATTTTTTTTTTTTTTTTTTTTTTTTTTTTTTTTTTAATAATTTTCAATTTGCATATTTGTTGGCAGGACGTACATACTCAGATTGTCACTGACCATCATACTTCATATAATAACCACAAACATATCGGATAATCTTTTTTAACTATAAAATATAAATCCGAATTCTGGTTCTGTCAAATTCTATTGTTGCTCTTATAAAAAAAACAAAAATTTTTAAACTATTCACGGCAAAGCCCATACCCCAAAATTGGTGTCAAACTATTATTATTTTGTTATCCGTATCATCTACTGCCTACATAAATAAAACAAAACCAGCGTGTACTGCGCCCCTGAGAGCCATAACTGAATACAGCACAGCGCCATCTATAAACAAACCGACTGTGTTCTAGAACCTTAAACGTCGGGCTCCCTACATTATAATACAAAGCATAAAAACAGTTTTTGACAACACGCACGAGCGTGTATGGCAAGCCATAAAGCCTAACGTATGTGCTGCACCGCTTGCGAGAAGTAGGCAACGAGCGTTTCGACATTCGGCAACGCGTTGCGACATTCAGCAACGCGTTGTCGGTGTCGGCCCATCAAAATCATGAATTTCTGTGACGTATTTTAAAATATAGACCACAAACGCGTTCTAGATACTTGGCAGCGCGTTGCAAACCTTCACAACCGCGTTGCGACTTCACAACGCGTTGCAAGCTTCACAACGCTGTTGCAAGCTTCACAACGCGTTGCTAAGGAATTAAACAAGCCATAATGGGCATAACGTTTGCGCCACGCGTTGTGAGAAAGTCACAACGCATTGCGACATTTCAGCAACGCGTTGCGACATTTCGTCAACGCGTTTTCGCCTCGACCCATCAAAATCATGATTTTCTTCTGTGACGTATTTCCAAAACATAGTCCACAACTGCGTTGTGCGGCAATACGTTATGACCCGAATGGCCTTCACAACGCGTTGGCAAGCCTTCACACGCTTCGAGCCTCACACCGCGTTGTAATCTGCCAAACACGTTGTGGATGCAATAATATTAAGCCACAAGGCCATAACGTATTGCTTTTGGCTGCACGCGTTGCGAGAACGGTAAGCAACGCGTTGCACTTTCGGCAACGCGTTGGCAACAGTTCCCCAGCAGCGCGTTGCTGTGTCGGCCAATCAAAATCATGATTTTCTTGTGACGTTTTCAAAAAATCGACCGCACAAACGCGTGCTAGATACTTGCAACACTTGCAACAACCTTCCCAACGCGGTTGCGAGCTTCAGCACGCGTTCAAGCTTCAACAAACGCTTTTGCTAGGTTAACAACCATAATGGTCATAAACGTATTGCCGACACGCGTTGTGAGAAAGTTACAAAGCGTTGCTACATTTCGTCGCAACGCGTTGCGACATTTCGGCAACGCTTGCGGCGTCGGCCAATAAAAGTCATGCATATCTGTGACGGTCATTTCAAAAATATAAATCTCACAATGCGTTCGACCTCACAACGCGTTGCAAACTTCACAACGCGTTGCAGCATACGTTATTGACCCTTATTGCCTTCACAACGCGTTGTGAGTTTACAACGCTTGTGAAGCTCGCAACGCGTTTATGGGCTTTCCAAACGCGTTGTGAAGGCAAAGGGTCATAACGTATGCCGCAACGCGAATTTGTGGATCTATTTTTTGACATACGTCACAGAACTTCTTGAATTTGTTTGGCTGACGCCGCAACGCGTGCGAAATGTCGCACGCGTTGCTACTTTGTCTCACAAACGCTTTGCGGCAATACGTTATGACCCTTGGCTTGTTAACCTTAGCAACGCGTTGTGAAGCTTGCAACGCAGTGTGAGTTTCCACAACGCGTTACAAGCCTCCACAACGCGTTATGGCCTTTATGGCTGCCATAAGCGTGTTTACGCTACAGGGCTTGGATGAAAAATAGGGGGTTTGTTTACATTCTGAGAAATCACTGATATGGCTATAAAGATATTTTAGGCCCTTCATCAAAACAAACTATAAAACGGATATATGTTGATGTGGGCATCATTATTACTTATTTTTTTTTATTTTGGAAGCAAGATTTATCCTTTAAAATAAAATGGGTTAATCAATTATACGCAATTAGACAAATGTAATTGCAATCCTTTTTACTATTATTATACCGTGTGAGAAATCATAACTGACTTCTTACCATGTATGGAAGTCTTTATAGTCCGCCGGCTCATAGTCCACCTACAACTGTAAAGAAAGGGCACTCGATTCAGAAGTCAACTTCACGCAACATTAGTCTCACGCTATAGTAATACATACTTCCGTTTGTCGGACTATATGGCCACGGCGGACTATCTACTTTTCCGGCCACTTTTACGCCGGACTTACCGCCACTCTTATCTGGGGCCCATTTTGGAAGCCACTCGTATGTAAGGCTGTTAGACCCCCTTTTTCAGCAATCGTTGTACCCATGCGCTTCCATATATTTTTGAAAACTTCACCCAAAGACCTACTATGTTTTTTGAAAATTCACCACTGTCACCCCAAGAACCCCTATTTGTTGGGGGGAAAATCTCACCCAAGACCCCATTTTTTGGAAACTTTTTGCAAATTTGTCACTCGGCAAATCCCATTTTGGGGTAATTGGCTGTCTCTCACCCAAAGACCCATATTTTGTTCAGTCCTCTTTCACAGAACACCGAAGCCCCTTGGTTTTGAAGCGCGAGCCTTACACCCATGCCATTTCATATGTGAGTGCCCCCCCCCCCCCCTGGGATCCGGGGACTCCACTTGGCGATCAGCACCAACTCACGGTAAAAACGTTTTATCCGCGTTTTATATCTAATTCCAACTGCAAATGAGGTATTACAATTAAAGGTTGCGTGTTCCGATCGTCTTTGGGACCCCCCCCTGATTTAACCCGAGTAGATCGATTTTGTATATCAGATGAAAGGCT
Organism: Ophioderma brevispina; assembly: GCA_023653785.1. Classification (NCBI taxonomy): domain Eukaryota; kingdom Metazoa; phylum Echinodermata; class Ophiuroidea; order Amphilepidida; family Ophiodermatidae; genus Ophioderma; species Ophioderma brevispina. Next base: position 8,460 of record JAMKCH010045767.1, on the reverse strand, counting down.
ATTTTTCTCATTGTCGTCCTGACATTGAGCCCTCACATCCTTTTCATTCCCACGATATAAACAAAAACACCGTTTTAGTGGTTAACAACCCACATGAATAGCACATATTGATAGCCTTTGCACATGCAATTATTATTATTGCTCTACCACAAAACTAACTGCAAAGTTTGTTTCCCACTGTAAATTAAAATAATATAATAGTATATACAACATTTGTATAGCGCCTTTTTCCAGGATTCAAAGCCAATCCTATTATTATACGCTGCCATCAGAAAATCGTCACAATCATTTCGGTTCATCTAGGCCGCAGCTGTCAACGCGCACATCCCTATCAGCACTTAGATTGTAATATTTCCCATGTAAAAGCTCCCCAGCTTTCGCTGGGTAAACGAGGCAATTGAGATTAAGTATCTGCCCAGGGACACAAACACGTTGACTACAGTGGGGCTCGAACTTACGATTGCAATGGTTTTATGATCATGCGTCCTGCGCTTAGTCCGCTGCGCCACATGCTCTCATATCAAGTAGAGAACACAATAAACAAGAAATCGGAACAAGCACCTTTAATTGTTCATCATGCGCTGTAAGATGTTAATGATTGTAGCGCTTGACGGAATAAAGGGCAATACCTCATTTGCCTACTTGGAAACTTCATATGAAACGTCCGCACCCAAAACTGGCGAAGCACAAACATGGCTTGGTCCCCGTGGGGCAGTCACATATGTAAAATGGTCTTTTTAGAAAAAAAGTGCAAACTTTTTCCCCAAAATTGAAGGTCTTGAGTGAAAATTTTCACCCAAATATGGGGGTCATTGGGTGACATTTCAAAATTAATATATGGGGTATTTGGGTTGGGCAGCGATGCTGAAAATGGGAGTCTTTACAGCCTTACATGCGCGTCACCTCCAAGATGGGATTGCCCCCGGGGCTTGGTCCCCTGTATAGCTAGCACCCAAAAACCTAAAACCTAGTTTCTGTCGAAATTATGGTCCTGGAGCATACGAATAATCTCGAGAAATATTCTAAGTCAAAATTTGAATGCACATGCTCCAGGTAGCATAGGCAATGATGCTCCTTAGAATTAGAATATTTCTCACAGCTCTATGGAGAATATTTGTATATTCATGGAGCAAGTTGGGCATTAAAAATATGCGCCAGGAGCTATCAAAATTTTATTTCAAACTCCTGAGAGGATGATCCTGGCCCGGGTGGAGCCCGTCGTCGATTCCCCATCTGCATGACGAACAAAGCAGAATTTCGACGTGGCCGGAGCACTGTCCAAAAGATTGTAAAACTCACAAATGATATTGAGGAAAAGCTGAAAAGCGCCGCAAGGAAGGCGTCATCTGGCTGGGGCCAGGCTGGAGCCCGTCGGTCGATCCCCATCTGGCTGACGAACAAGCAGGATTTCGCCGTGGCCGGCGCATCGTCCATCAGATTGTAAAACTCCAAAATGATATGAGGAAAGCTTGAAAAGCGACGCAAGGCAGGCGTCAATCTTGGTGGACCTTATCAGCATACGACACCGTGTGGCACCAGGGCTGACAATCAAGCGTTCAGGACCATCCCGGATCGTCCAACTTGTACAATTCATATGTAACATGCTTGAAAACCGTAGATTATTCTCAAGACAGTGATGGGCAGAGTGTCGTTGAGGAACGGAGTACCAAAGGATCGTACTGGCTCATATGCTGTTCAACTTGTATCTCAGCGATTTTACCTCAAAACAACATCTAGACAATATGGCTACGCTGTGCCCTCCTCCACTCGACGACAGGCAATGGACAGAAGTAGAAAGCACATTACTACAGACTGGACCTAATTGCAGCATATCTCAAGCCTGAAGACTGAAGCTGAGCGAAGCCAAGACCACCACTACTGCTTATTCACCTCAACACCAAAGAGGCTCCTCGCCAGCTTCAAATCAACCTCAAGGAGCACCTTGCATACATCATACACCAACCTCTTGGGGTGAAGCTTGACGGAAGCTTACTTACCGGCAGCACTCGAGTCCGTATGCGCCAAGGTAAATTTGAGGAATAACCTCCTATGCCGACTTGCCGGATCTTCATGGGGTGCCAGCCCCACGACCCTACGCACAATTGCCTTGGCTCTGGTCTACAGCACGCTGAATATGCCGCCCCGGCATGTTGCAACGCTCTCACACAAGGAAGACTGGACACAAGTACTCAAACGACACCTTGAGAACCATCACATGCTGCCTCCGTCCTACTCAATCTGAATTCCTACCAGTGCTTCAGGCAATGCACCTACAGTACTTCGGGAGAGAACACCACACGCATAAATTATTGAATAAGGCCCTGCTGGAGAACAAGCACCTGCTGCATCACAATGTCAAAGCTCACACCAACTAGGTGAGACAGAGACTGCGCTCTCGGCCGACCTCGTCGACATGCTGCTAAACTTATCCAGTTCCCCTTTCAAAATTTACAGACATGGAATACTGCCTGGCAGATACACAAGGACAATCCACTCTCATTAACCTATGACAGAACTACACCCTGGCAGCAATCTCCCACGCAAGGAATGGGTAATTAAAAAGGATTCGACACAGGCGTCGGTCGCTTCAAATAGCAATATGCACGTGGGGGCATGCGGCCAGCGCCAGCCTGCCAATGTGGTTCTCATCAAGACTGCTGATCACATTCCCAATGAAGTGCCCTAACTTTCGTCCACCGGTGGACACAAATTTCTCCAAAAACCAACCAATCAAACAGTGAGTTGGCTCCAAAGCATACAACCATTTCGCTGCTGCCTCATACGCAAAGAGAAGACTTTCCAAATATGCTCCTAATGATATTGAATTAATTATGGTCCAGAGGGCTAATCAATATGCTACTGGAGCAATTGGACTTTTTTTGTTATTTATTACTCCAGGAACATAATATTATTGCTCATCACCATATGGTTCCTGGACCATATGCTCCATCGCCATAATTAGGGCCAAAATCTCAGAGAAGCGAAAATCCCAGAAAGCCTTTGAAACTGGATTTAATGAGGGCTGTTTAACCTACCAAGGACGTCGTCATTGGTTTAACTGGATGGGAACCACTCCCATCTTGGAGGTGCGCGCGTATGTGAGGCTGCTAAGATCCATATCATTTTCAGCATCGTTGTCACCCAAAGACCCGTATTTTGCGAAAATTCCTTTACCACCGTAACCCGTACCCAAAAGACCCCGGGTGGGGGGGGTGTTGAACATTTCACCCAGGCCAAGACCTATTTTTTTAGTAAAATATTTCAAAAATTTCACTCAAAGACCCCATTTGTGATAACAGCAAGTTTGCTCTTAAATACAGCAAATTTTGAGCAATTTTGGGGTGTATCTCACCTAAAGACCCCGTTTTTGTACGTCCTCTGTCAAAGAATATCAAGCGCCAGCCTTATTGCAAAACTCTCCTTCTTCCTGGATCCGTATTCATTTCAATGTGAGAATCCCCCCCCCCCCCTTAGTTGAATATTGACGAAAAATTCTGATTTTTTTTAATAGGTTAGGCAGAGATTTCTTATTCCAAAACCATGGAGCTTATTCTTATTCGTTGTCCAAAACACACGGTTCTCAATATGAGCCAGCCAGGATGGTTACACGCTATGGCCGCTTCACTGACAATTCCCGCAAGGTGCTTGTGGTGCATTATTGCTCAAAGTGGGCAGACCATGTCCATTGTCAGTGGTGCGCTGTTCCACAACCACTGGTAGTGTCATGATCTGCTTCCAGATAGCCCCCACTTTTGCAAGGAAACCAGATCGGCCAATTCTGGTCTCAATCTGTTGAGGCATCGCCATACAGCCCATGAGGGTCAGACAGGTGTTGGGAGATGCTCACCAGGTCAAACCAAATAGATGTTCTTGGTGGATGGACAAAGTTTTTCTTTCACAAGGCGACTCTCTTAAGAGCCCGTTTTCAGAGGTTGGACTTTGCTAAGAAAACTCTATCTCGGAATTTCAAGGCGCGTTGGCAGAGGTATCCACGGGCGTACACGGGGGGCCTTTGGGGGTAAGACCCCCTCAAAGTTCTCAAGAAAAAAGAGGAAGGAAAGAAAGAGGAAGGAGAAGAAAATAAGAGGAACACGAGAAGGAGAAAAGAAAAAGAAGGAAGAAAGTAAGCGGAAACATGTAAGACTTATTTGATTTTTTTCATGCAAATGCGGATCAAAAAGGGTCGGCAGAAGTACGCAAGGAAAGGCATTTTTAGTCTTGCAAACCCTAAAACCTCAGGAGGTCCCGGGGGCTCTGAACCTGGACCCACCAGGGGCCTAAGGAGGGCCCTGGACCCCACCCGTTAGTCGCTACCGCCTCGCTTCGCTCTCATGGTTAGAACATCTTTAGTCCAGCACCCCTCAATAAAGTTTCCTGGGCACGCCTATGGTATCTGTCCAGACATAGGGTACTTTACACCTAGAACTTGGCACTACGCTCTTGCCATGCTCGCTACCCTCCGACGGGTGTCTGGTGGAGCAATTTCTGTTAGAATGTATAAGTTTTCGCTGGGGGATAGAGGCATCCTATGATAAGCCGACAGGGGGCATTTTAACGTTGAATCAAGCTTCTCTTGATGGGTGGAGCTTTCTCATACAGGGCAAAGGCCTACTCTGCAAGTGAGTAGCACAGGGGCAAGTGCCGTCGATCAAGGGTATGGGGCGACACCATCGGGTGCCACTGAGTTTTTTTTTCAAGTTGATATGATTGAACATACTTTACTCTTCGTCTCTCGATGTGGGTCTTATAAGTGAGAGTGCGGTCAAGGTAACGCCTAGGTAGACAGGGTTATCACAGTGCTCCAGGGGGTTTCCAGACCAGGTAACTGTAAGATGACGTTTGGCCTCATGGTTGCGTAGATGAAAGCACACACTGTCTTGGATTGATTTGCACGTAGGGGTTTTCCTCATAGAAGGGAGTGCGTTCATCCACCTTTGGAAATCGAGTCTCATGTGAAGTCTGCATCTTGTGCGCTAATTCAAGATAGTCTGCAATAAATAAACGACAGGTTCCTGCACTCCTAGGTTTGGTCGTTGGTATAGAGTTGAACAGGAGATGCAAGAACGCTCCCTGTGGTAGTCAATTCTGGAGCTACTCCATGCCAATCGGCTCTTCTTCTAGCTGAACAAAGAACATTGTGTGCAAGCAATCCTTTGATAAGCTCGGTCAAGCGAACTTCCTTGGTGATTTCCAGAACTTATGGAGTAGGCATCTATGAATAACAGTACTGTCGTAGGCTGCTGATAGGTTGACGGACACGACTCCGGTTACCCAACCCTTCTCGAACCATCCTTAATGTGTTGAGTTAGGTTGAGTACTGGATTGGTGCTGATTTGCCTGGCCGGAAACTTTGCTTGTTCTGGTATGAGGTTCGTCTATCAAAAATAGGTGCGATGCGGTTGAGCAGGAGACGTTTGAGCTGTTGGAGCGAGAACCAAGTCCACTGAAGGGTTGCTGCTGCTGTTGTTTGTTTGTGTCTGTTTGTTTTGTGTATAACAGAGAGGACAAGGTCGTATACTGTCATTTGAACAAACATTTATCAGAAGCCTATCAAAGCAATAGAGATAAGTTTGTGGTTGTGTGTGTCTGTATTGCGGTAATATATTTGATTCGTGTGGGTGAGTTGTAATGACACTACATGGGAAAATAATAAGCGACTTTTCAACATCGTGCCTTACGCCGATACTCGTTTCAAAAACTACGGGGGAATCACACTATCACCAATCACTGGCCACTAAGATCTAGAACTCAATTGCTGCTCAACAGGAATTACTCCTCACATAGATCCCATTCTCAGAAGGAACCAGAAGGGTTTTTGCAAATGCAGGAACGCTATATTCATCTTACTGCCCTCAGAACAGGCCCGTAACCGGGATTTTTAGGGGAGGGGCGAATTTGTTTCCAAAAAGGGCTTTTTCCCAAAATTCACCCCTCCCAAGGGGGGCGGGGTGGCGAATTTAACCCAAAGTGACAAATAGCATAAACCCCCTAATTTTTGGGCTCACTCCGCTCGCAAAATCGATTTTTTGTTTTTCCCCGCTTTGAGCGTTTAGGCCTTTTGGAATTGGGGGGGGGGGGTCGTCCGCCCCCTCCTCTCACCCAGGGGCGTAACAACGGATTAGTGGCGCATTAGGCACCGGGGCCGCATGTTGTATAAAAATATAAAATTGTCTTTACGCACGGGGACGCTATTAATAACTTGAAGGATCAGATTGGAAAACAATGGACGGGTGTGGCCGCATCTGGCTTGATCTTGCATCAAGTTTTAAGGACGGACGTGCAGAGGAGTATGGTGTGTATTCGTAATATCAAGCCCAGGCTTATGCTACATCATGTAATCCATTCTTTCCAGCCTTCTGAGACTGCTCTGGTTTCTCGTATTAGGACGGGTGATGGTGAGATGAGCGCTTTGGTCCGGACTGTGGGGGCCGGGAAACTCCCTCTCCAGTTGCAGTAACTGTCATGGCATTGCGTGGATGTTTCCTTTTCTCATCTAAATATGTGAAGTACTATTTATTTGTGAAGCTAGGAACCGTTGGATGCGAGGTGGTGAGAAGCAACAACGCCAAGTCGAGGCCACATACCTGTACCTTACAGTTCGTAGAATGGAAAACAGGTCAGTTTTGTGATTAAAAATATATTGTATTTCTTCATTTTATTTTTACAAAAGATTCTCACGGGAAAATACGTTGTGTACTATCTTTCTTCTTCTTGGTTATGACGGGCAGCAGGTTAAAGGTGTTGTAAACGGTGGAGCCAGCTCACTGTTGATGTTGGGGTTGAGAAGTCTATGTCCCCCGGTGACGAACGAAAGGTAGGGCACTCAGTGAGAATATGATCAGGCAGTCTGTGAAGGGAACAAATTGGCAGATGGATGTGATGCAGCAGCACCCATCGGTGCATATTGCTGTTGAAGCGGCCAACTCCTGTGCGAATCTGGTTGAAGGGGGACCATTCATTGCGTGGAAGATTGCTACCAGGTGGTAGTTCTGGCATAGGTGTTTCGAGTGAGTTGGTATGGTCTTGGAGTATCTAGCCAGGCAGTATTCCATATCTGTAAGATGTTGATTGGAGCTTTAGAGTTTTTATCAGCAGTGTCCGACGAAAGGGCGACGAGAAGCACAGTCCTTCTGCCGAGCTGTGTATTCTTTTGACAAGTGTTATGCAGCAGGTTTTGTGTCCAGCAGAGCCTTATCACTAGTTTGTGCGTGTGGTGTTCTCTCCGAAGCAAATTGCAGGTGCAATGCCTAAAACCACTGGTAGAAAAGAACCTCAGAGTATTGGGACGGAGCAACCAGTAATGGTTCTCAAGGGTCTCGTTGTGTACTGTTGTCCGCCTTCTTTGTGTGTGAGATGTTGCACCATGATGGGCGGCATATTCAGCAGGCGTGTAGACCAGAAGCCAAGGCGGAGGTGGTTAGAGTCGTTGGGCTGGCACCCCATGAGATTCAGCAAGTCGGCAAAGGAGGTTATTTCTCGAAGATACCTAGGCGCCCATAAGTCGGACTCGAGGTGCTGCCGGTAAGTAAGCTGGCCGGTCAAGTTTTACAACCCCGAAGGTTGGCGTAGGATTGATATGGCAGAGGCGTCCATTGAGGTCTGATTTGAAGCTGGCGATGAGCCTCTTTGGGGTTGAGATGGACGGGCAGTGGCTGGTGGTCTTTTGGCTTCGCTCGCTTCTGTCTCCAGGTGTTGAGATTATGCTGCAAGTAAGGCCAGATCTGCAGTAATGTGTACTTTCTACGTCGGGCCAACTGCTGTCCGAGTGGAGAAGGTCAAGATCGTCGGCTTAGCCATACTGTCTAGATATTGTTTGGTAATCGCGGAATACATGTTGAACAGCATAGGAGCCATGTACAGATCATTGTGGTACTCCATTCCTCAGACGAAGCAGTCGACTACTCTGCCATTACTGGTTTGAGAATAAAGCTACTAGGGTCATGAGCCCATAAACCGAAACCCTGAACCCCACGGGATTTTTGGAGACCACTATTTTTGGCAACCTTATCAATAGCTATCAAAATCAGGTTTGTCTGCAACAATCCCCATCCTGGGTTAACAGAGAGAGGGCGCTTTTTCAAATGGGCGGACAATATCACTAATGCCCTTTTTGACATAATATTAATTTTGATCATAATTCTGCACTATTGACTAATAGTCGCACCAAACACACCAAGGAATTAGTTTGACACCGTTGACATGCTATCCGCTCTAGAGGGCGTCATATTCAAAATGGCCGCCAAAACAATGAAACACCGTTGTATTACACACTTAATGCCTCTTAAAGGCAAAATGCCGGCGCGGTGTCACCTAATTATAATACTTTGCCAGCACGTTTTGGATGTTTTTAACACTCTGTTTATGGGTAAAGTAAACACTTAAAAATGAAGAAGAAGTTAGCCTTCAAAATGTATATATAGAGGCCCGTTTATGTAAAAATGGTCTAGACAGGGGAGGGCG
>JAMKCH010045766.1:0-12178 GCA_023653785.1 Ophioderma brevispina | reverse complement strand
GGGGACAGAATAAGGAGACCAATTGCGTTGTATGACTGTATTTGACGTGTTTGCAGAATGCCCAGAACAATGGCGGCCATGAGAATAAGCTGTGAACATTTAAAGCTTATGAACAGAAAGTGTACCTACGTGCAATTGTGTCCGTAGTGTCGAAAACCAGAATAAAATTGGGCATTAGACATTTTGAAATTCATATTTTGTTCGAAAATGCCCCGCCCATAATACACATTAAACCATCATAGTCCGCCACGCTTTTTCTTATTGAACAAAGCCTTGACATACGCGCAATGGTCGGCTAATTATGTCCTTGAATTAGTGAAAGTTGATTGGACACTGATCAAGCTAGGGCTCATTTTTGCAGGATGTGTAACGACATATTCAAATTATAAGATGTGTCCATTTGCAAGACACGTCTCCAAAAAATAGGTCAAGACATAGTGATGAATGCTACCAACTGTATTCTTTTTAAAATAGAGAAGTGCCCATATCCAAAAAAGGAAGATGGACCTTTTAATAGTAGAAATATTCGACTGGGTGGGGAAATTTTTAGATTTTGTCCAAAAGTGTCCAAACTGATGTGACAGTACTGTCTAAGGCCGTATACTCCCATCCATTTGGATGCATAAGAACTGTTAACCCTCAGACACTACTGTTAATCTATCGGCAAGATAATCACTATTTTGATTGGTTCGTGGGAAGTACGTATAGAAGCAAATTATACAGTGTTTGCGACACGATAAGAAGGAAGGAACATCTATTATTTGAAATCTTCGTTGACACCTTTAAAGCTATTAAAACAAAGTTTACGTACGTGAATTTCTGTATGTGAGTCGAAATCCCGACGTGGCATTTTTGACATTTTAAATCATATTTTATTCACAACATACCCCACCCATACTACACATTCCAACAATCACGGTCCGGGGGCCAGAATGAACAAACCCTTGACATACACGCAATCGGTCGCCTAATTCGGTCCCTGACTTTACCCATGTTCTTACAGGTGATGTGTAATTCAGTGGTCATGTCAACGACATTAAGGTTGCCACTCAGCTGGTCACACTGACAGATGCACACGTCTCTGAAGGGGTCAACAGACTTTCACGGGCCATGTCACCATAGTGATGGTTGCAATGACGAGAGATTAAATGGACAGGATCTTGAGAAAAGTTAAGAGGGACATGGTGTTGGATGGGGGGGGGGGACGGGGATTTGAAATGAATTGTGGCGGAAGGTAAAGGGGGCTAGTGCGGGACAAGTAGGTGAGCATATTTGGAATTGTCAAGGAAAAGCATTCGGGTTTAATGTATTTTGCGAAACGAAAATGAGACACCATTGGATTCACGCTTATTTCCGTCATGCTGCATAACGTGCATAACAGAATAAAGAGTGATTGTAATTCCAATGGGCATTTTCTGTTTGTTTCGTTTTTCAACAAAATACTAGTAATAGCCAATGAATTCAAATGAGTACTGCAACAAGGCAAGTGTTAGGTAAGTGGGAGGGTACACTACAAAAAATATTATTTTATCAGAAAGTCCGGGTTCTTCCAAAAAAAAAAGTATATGAAGAAGTATCATCATTAAAGTGCATATATAGTGAGAGGTTCTCTGTAATAATGAACATACCATTCTAGACCCGATGACGATTTTCCGTATTTGTTTCCTTACTTGGGCCTGCTCATCATGCTGTCATTGTCAGAAAGAAATTGTTCTTACAAGCAACTTTCAGGCAAGGAGTGACGTCAGAGGATTGGTCCATTAACCCCTCTGTAAATTGTTCTTATTATTATTGTTACAATTATCTTATACTAAAACCTTCATTCAAAAGTAACGTCGTGACCTTTGCCTTCTACTTGATAACTCTGGAGATGAACACACCTTACTAGTCTTTCTCTCATAGAATAAGGGGTCACTCCATGGATTTTCATAGTAAAAGCTTGATTTGGCTCGAGGGCAGGCCAGCGGGAAAAAACATTCTTGGCTTCGGAATGCCCGCGCCAGCCTGCCCTCGGGCCAAAAATCAAGCGTTACTCATGAAATTCCATGAGTGTGAATCCTGTTGACACATTCATTATTTTGCACATTTGACCTGAAATCATCAAAAATTACTGAAAAGTCACTTTTTCATGATAGTTTTGAGGATCTTCATGAGTGGAAGATCATCAAAGTGGATGTTCCATTACAAAATGGGGGTGTGCTTTGGATGTGCACTAACACATACAAAAATAGTAAAGCATGTTTTGTGTGTTATTCAAACATATCGTCGCTGGGCGGGAAAAAAACAACCTCATATGTAACTCCAGCGGTCAAATGCAAAACCTCAGATGTAAAAAGTGGGCCCCAGTGCTTTAAAACCCATATGTGCATTTTGGACACATCGGGTTCTTAGCTTGAATTTCATACAATTATGATAGTAAATCATGATGGCACTTTTATTTCAGCATCTGGAGAAATTAAAATATTCGTAACATATTTAGAAGGACACTTTCTAGTGCATGGCATTACAGAAAATTATTCAGTTTTTTGGTGTCTCTCGAAAATGTTACATATGAGGTTTTGTCATGTGACCGTTTTACGACATGTTGAGGTTTTGCTTTTTGAAAGGTTCAAATGACATATGAGGTTTTTCCGCCAGCGGACGAATTATTCAAAAAAAAAGTTTTTTATTGGCACTGTCAAGTATATCGGGCTTCAAATTTATTTTGAGACAATAATAGCCATAGCGGTCATGCTCATTGCGGGGCTCATTGTACACACACGCCTACCTGATTTCTATCATATGCCTACAAAAAAAAAAATGATCAGAAGTGATTACTGCAGGGCAATAAAAAAAAAAACATTGTCTTAGGACGGCTTCTTAAACCAATACAAATGCGGAAGGAAGCTCCTCATGATGTGTGTGAACATGGAATCTTGTCAAAATTGTTGGAACACATTTTTCAATTTGTTCCCTGCCCCTCATTTCAATGTTGCAGACGCATGACACACTTAAGCAATCTCGCACCATATATTTTCAACACTGATGGGGAGGGGAGTGGGAAGGTGAAAGAAGAAAGTTAAGGTACAATGCGTTCAAGCCCATCTCTCTTTCATAGCTGCCAATATTAAACAAGTGTATTCCAAGGACTTATGGAACAAGATTGTGGCTTCAAGTGTCCCCCAAAACACACCAAGGAGGTTTTATGCTAGAGGTTTGCTTTTCATCAACCCCAGTTGAACCAATACCCAAACCTGTCAAAATCTCTCAAGTTCTGTTTTGCCTGGGAATATAAAGTTGTTACATTCTTGGCCTATTAGGCCCACAAAACAGTTTGTATCAGAAGAAATGTAAAAAATTTTTTTTTTTTAATGAACTTTGTTTTTTTTTTAAGAAAAAATGCTAATGTGAAATGTGGAAATTTTAAAACAAATTGCATTTTATGTGCCCGCTTTTTCAAGGTGTTTTGGTTGGGTTGGGTTCATTTTAAATACATTTTTTTTCTGAAATTTAAAAAGATCTTTCAAGTGAGTAAAAACCATAAAAATAATAATGCGCTAAAGACCAATTTTACACAAAATGCATGCGGTCTTTTGAGCCTTATGTCTTCCATAATTGGGTACCATTTTAATTTGCTCTTCAGCCAAAAAGACGTACCCATATTTGACACATTATGTAAGGTATGGTAAAACAGGGTTTAGGAAGTTGGCAGTTGTCCCAAGAATGTGTGTGGGATTAGTTCAGTCGTGAGAGCAATGAAGAGGCTATCAGCTGGAATTAATTCCTCAGTCGACAATTTTGGTACTGTCGGATGCAACTTTTAATTGTCTATCACATATTTAAAATCGGCTTTGGGGAAAAATTTTCTACGAGCAACTTAAGATTGCACTTTTTGTAATAGCGGCATCAGAATTCTAAAAAACAAGTCCGATTAAACGGTGACACGTACAACGCAATGGTAAATGCGACCGGCTTTGAAAGTATACGCGGGCGTCGACAGGTTGCAGTTTGCTGGTTTAATGGACATTGGCGTGACTGATATTCATACGCTGCGGCTTTCGTATAGCATAAAATGCACTGCACAATCAATAAAAATGACTCTTTATATAGCAAGATAGGGGTCTTATCTGGCGTGCCTTTTTTTTCTTGTGTGTCTGGCCATTTAGAAGCAAGGTTAGGGATAGGGGGGGTAGCCGATAGATGGCATTTAGCGGTTGTGGTTAAAGACATTAAAAGAGGTCACACAGACAAACAGAACAAAAATTGCGGGCCCTACAAAAGCAAAAGTCGCACAATATGCGGGTGTAAGTTATCTGAACATTATACACCCCAAAAATATTCTTCACCAAAAGTCCATCATCCAAGACGATATCCACCGGGAAATGAGATATTTATTAAAACTTACAAGAAAGTTTCCATAAAATTGTGACTCTTAAAATCATATTGTGAACATAAAGATAGGCCTATAAGAGAAAAAAAAAAACCTTTCCATACGTTCACATTTTTGGGCATAAAAATGATAAACACATTTTTATGATTTCTCAAAATGAAAAACGAAAATGCGCGTAGGTAAACTTCAGCAAAAGAGAAATACACGCGTTACTTTCGGAAGTTAGTTGGACAATTCTTTTTTTTTTCTATCAATACAGAATACAAATATTATGGGGTTCGGGTTATAGAGTACCAACATTATCGATGAATAATGTTCTTAAACTGGGGGGACACTCTCCCTAAAAATAGGTGACGGGTGTGTGCGGCACTATTGACCCGCTTTTTTTAAACCTGCTGTCACTGAAAAGACCCCCTTTTTATTTTAACCCTATCACTGAAGACCCCCACTTTTTTACTCTCAGTTGATGCCTCCCATTTTAATCAACAATTCACTGAATGACCCCTATTTTATTTCATGCTCTCACAGAAAGCCCCTTTGTTTTACTGATGGAACTTCAGCATATGGTTTGCCCTAAGGAATGAAACCACCCCTTTTCTTTTTTCACAAAATGTGAGAGGGCTCAGTGATTGACCTCCAGTTTTGCATTCTCCTAACCAAATGACCCCCACCTTTTCCTTCAAAGTTCCTCAGCGCGACGAATGCCCCCTAATTTGAAAGTCCAAATCCGTACATCCCCGTCACTTTTGATATATGCAAGGAGCTATAATTTGAAAGACCTTCTTGGGTGTGAGAATCCACTCACTGCGAATTCGTGACAGGACCGTATTGCACCAGGATTTTTTTGTTTTTTGGGTGGGGGGGGTCGAAAACTTTGAAAATTGGACCCGTCCTAAAGTAAAAGTGGACCTACCCCCCCCCCCCATACAAGTGGTCATGTTTTTGGTAAATTGACCTAAGTTGAAATGTGGACCTTTTTTGGACCTTTGAACATCTCCATCACCAAGTGAACTTCTTGCCATTTTAGTCTCTAAATTCTGGATCATTTCTAATAAAAAAAAAAAAAAAGACAAAAAGTGGGACCTTAATAGGCCCCCTTTTTTGAAAAGGGGAACCGCAACCACCCCCCCCCCCCCCCCCCCCCGCGTATACGGGCCGGAATTGTCACATACATCTAAAAGGTATTAAATAAGACCAAGTGTATATACCTGTTTACAAAGAATTACTGTCATATAGATCCTTACTTACTGGTGGGGTTGTGGGGGGGTGGGTAAGGAAGGAGAGTTTGACAGGAGTAGTGCATATTGATTAAACGCAAAAAGTTTCGTTAGAAGGCTGACACCCCCCCCCGTTTACTATAAAAAATTATCGACATTTTCCAATTAAACCTTTCTGCAATATTTGGAAAAGTTTGGTGGGAATCACAGGAAAGGATGTACCTTGCGTTACGCGTTTAGTAAGATGGTAAGATTTGAGCTTAATCTTTCCAATCTATAAATTTGTAAAGGTGTGGCTTGTATAAAAAACATACATTCCCATAATTATAGGAGTGCCTTCTTTTCGAGTTTTGGTTTCAATTATGCCATCTTATAAACAAAGGGACAAGAGAGTATCCCAACATAAACATCTACTTAAGGATAAAGTTTAACTTTGCCTGTCTCATTTGGTGGAACCAACAACCATGTTTTTTAATTTCCAAATTAACGGGGAGGGGGGGGCTGCATGTTCACAGTCATGTTCTCCCCCAAAAAAACTATACATTGATAAATTTTCATCTCCTGGACCGACCTGGTTTTTTAAGGTTTTTACAACGGAATAAAACATGCTTTACCCCCTCCCTAACGAAACTAGTTTTGTTACGTCTATAGGACATCATTAGGACTTTCACGATGGTTGTTATTTCCTTAGACTTATAGTAGTAAAAATCAAGATTACGGACAGTGGTTGATGTACCATAGAATTTTACATTTGGAACTTGCTCTGATAACCAGCTGATATGATAACCTTTCTGTTATGAAGCGCTTAAAGCATCTCTTACTTTTGCTTTATTCACTTGGAAAATTATTTCCCCATTCCTGTCCATTATTTTCCTGAGCGGTGCTCCCTGATCCCGCCTTTATTGCCCCTGAAATGTAATTCTTTGAAAGTGATTTTCAGATGGGTAAATCCTCACGTCCTTAGCAGCCGATTTTATATCGACGGCGACATGTCCGTTACAAGAAATAAAAATAGTTAAATGTTCTGTTATTATATTTATATACACGTATTCTACGTGATATTCCTTAATATGAAAAGAAACACGCATGCCATGGCATAAACGTACAATAAGACTGTGTTAGTCTTTGTATAGAAAATGTTCATTTCTTTCGCAAAGTTTACTTTTAAAACGTTATATCTTTCATCCCTTCATGTTTGATCATTTAGACCACACGCACATACACCCAGCACACACAAAACATATACACAATTGCCCAGCGTGGACGGTTTAAAAAATTGTGCTCAAATGATAATTTATGCCCATCTTCAATGTGATACATGAAGTCACAGCGTATGAATATCATTCATATGAAATTAACATGCGCCATTGCCCACAAAACGCAGCAAACGCGTTCGTTTGACGCCCGCGTGATGCGTTCAGGCCGTCGCCATTTCCGTTGCGCTATAACGCGTCACAGTTTAACCCAGCTTGTTTTTTAGAATTTTATTTCCGCTAAGTACAAAAACGCACAATCTTTAGTTGTCGTAAAAAAATTCCCAAAGCTGATTTGGCCGATTTTGGATCATGTGATAGATGATTAAAAAATGCATCCAACAAGACCAAATTGTCGACCGATGGACTTAATTTCGAGCTAACCGTCCCTCACGACTGAACTATAAAAGGGACTATAAGTGAAGTAACACCAATGATTTTTGTGTCGCCCTGCCTTAAGGCGGAACACATAGGATCACTTGTCACTGTTGTTTGATGTCTGTTGTTGTCTGTTGTTGAGTATGTTGTTGTTAAAAAGGTTAAGATTTGCCTCCATAGCCACATACTCATGGAGTTAAACCAACTTGGTCACAGGTGCAACATGACATTCCCCCTTTGTTGATGAGTGTCAAAGCCAGATATGCCAGTCTTCCGGTTTTTCCCGGAATTCCGGTTTTTTAAATACAGGAAAAAGAATCATGATTTTTACGGTTATATTTGTGAAGGATTAAAAGCAGAAAACCGGGGAAATCAAAGGGCTTATGTTGGGATTTTTTGTTAAAGGTAAAATGAGCGTATTGTATACCTGCCGACTAGTAAAATTAGTAGTACGATTTTGCCGTTTTTCAATTTTCGAAGTCATTATTAAAGTGCTAAAATAAAGCGAGGGAACGGAAGGGGAGGAACTCACCCCGTTGCATTCCGTAACCACTTCCCAAGATTCCTCTCATTCTGTTTCTATCCTATATCAAGCGACTTTAAAAAAATACAGAAAATAAATGGAAAAAAGTTGAAATATTGCCACAAAAATCCCTTAAATATTTGACCAATAAAGTCTACATTTGATTGATTATAATCCCACCCCTTTTTTTTTTTTGGAATGAGAATTTTTCTTCAAAAGTTGACCATGGAACTCAAGCCAATCAAAACCGACGGCCCCCCGACTTTACATTTCCGACGATTTTCATGATACCAGCATTGGATTTTGTGCCTTTCCATTGATGATAGCCCATTGTCATCAAGCGCAGTGTATTGATGTGTAAGGACTGTTTGTGATTAACGACCAGCGCAGGGGGAAATTCAACAATACCAGTAGGGAAAAGGGAATCTTTAATAGTTTTATTTTATTTCTACACTTTACATATCTTTGTTTTCTTCTCATATTACTGCGTTGGTTGAAATACTATAGTAAATTAACCAGTTTTTTTGAAAGAGGTTAGTAATCCTTTTCTGATGGGGGGGGGGGGGGTGTATTAAATGCATCACTATCAAGATTCTTTCAGAAAGAAAATTCAACTGCTTGTTCCTATAGATTTTTATTCTATAATTTTTAGTCTCCACTAAAGTAAAATAGACAAAAGGGTTTAAACCCCGCCCTGATAAGCTCCTAGGCGACCTTCTAACTGCCAGGATATGCTCTTTGTAATTTGGTCCAACAGTCCCCTTAGCTTCATTGCCTTCCTGCAGGCAACTTGTCTTATGGACTATTTTTTCTCCCACCTCCTTGCTTCAGTATAGACTAAAAGTTGATAGACTTATGCCTCTGAAAAGCTCCCAGGCGACCACTAACTGCTCATATGTATCTTTGTTGAGGTTTGGGTCCAATGGTCCACTTAGCTTTCCCCCAAATGCCTTTCCCCCCCCATAACCCCACCCCCCCCCCGCCGACGACTGGCAATGGACTTTTTTTGTTCTCCATGTCAAGTAACATAGACTGAAAGTGATAGTCAAGTATAGACTAAAAGTTGATAGACCTATTCCCTTAAGCTCCTAGGCGACCTTCTAACTGCCTGATACGGAGCTTTGTTGAGGTTTGGGTCCACAGTCCACTTAGCTTCAAGTGGCCTTCCTGCAGGCAGACTGGTTTATGGACTAAACAAAGGCAGTTTCAGGGTGCGCCCCTTCGGACCCCGTCCATGGGGTGATCCAAAGGTTTTCGGGTTTTTTTATAAGAGTGACTGCATCTCTGGTCAAAGGCACATACCAAGATCAAAGGACACTACCAGGTCAAAGATCATGTTAGGTCAAGTTGTAAAATAGGTTGAAAATGTAAAATTGACTTCATTGCAAAGTTGAAGTTCATTGGAACCAAATTGAGTCATCGGTGCAACATGGGATCCCCATTTGTTGATGAGGTCAAAGGTCACATGACAAAGTCAAATGTCTATTGAGGTCAATTTTTAAGATTTAAATGTAAAATTGACCCTCATTTGAAAGTTGAAGTTCCTTGGAACCAACTTTGAGTTATTGAGTTTACATGCAACCCCTCATTTGTTTATTAGGCCAAGGTCCACATATCAGGTCAAAGGTCATGTGAGGCCTTCATTCACAAACTGGCAATGGCAGGCGACACAAAATGTAAAAACAAAACCAAATATTTTTAAATTTGGGTTTGAAATCAACCTTAAACTTTTTGGACACGTTACAAATCAAAATTAGTTGGGGAATTTGGAGTTGGTCACTCTAGTCCTAATCTTTAATTTAAAGACACCAAAAGCCAATAAGAAATCAAATATTCCTCTTACAGCAGACAGTTGGTGCAGATATTTCATCATCCTTGACAACGTAAACATTCACTGATTTTGTGGACTGCAATAACGTTCCCACGGTTGTTGCAGGATGCTTTAGACAAGGCAGTCTACCTAGAGGACAGATTGGCTCGATGAATCTCTCATTGCGCTTGCAATGTCGGCGGTGCTGTCGTTGAATCTGGCAGGTCAAGGTAAGCTAAAGGGGATGGACCTGTGAAAAACGAACTAAGTGCCCATGTTTTTTGAAGTGATTTGGTCGACTCCACCATGAAGGCGTTGCTGTAGGGAAATTACTACACCTCCACAGTGAGTCTGGTTTACATTCATTGCATTGAAAACTGCCTTTAACCATTTGTACCCCTGGGTAAGGATTGTAATCAAGTAAGTGCCCTGCTCAAGGGCGCCACCTTTTGGCTCTAGCTGGATCAAACTAGCAACCTTTTGGCTGGTATTCTGAAGGGAGACTAACTTTAGACCTGGTTTTAAACCAGGTGTTGTCCTACAGAGGGGACCTTTTTTCCTTTCAATTACTGTGAAAAGTTAATTGGGGGTAACGGTGAAAAATTCCTCATGGACGGGCTTGAACAGCCCATCCATGAGGAATTTTCCACCCGTTACAGCACACTTTTTAGTGTAGTTTGTAAGAAAAAAAGTTCCCCTCTTAGGACTAACCCTGGTTTTAAACCCAGGTCTAAAGTGTGACTCCCTTTCAGGAATCCCAGCCTTTGACTCTAGCGGGAATCAAACTAGCACCTTTGGTTATAAGTTGGGCCATCAAGCTATCCACCGACCATACATGAATGTAGATCCACTGAAGACACTTGCATGGTAATTGTAATTTAAGGTGAGTGACCCAATTGATAGCCTCTTTACTTAGTTCACCTCATCAATAATTTGTGAATTTGTGTATCTGAGCAAACTCTATTTTGCTTCCAGACTTTAGAATTGGAAGGGATGGACCATAAAGGGATAACCCTCATAGAGCACATGCATTTTCTGTTTCAGTATGTACAAGATCATTTTGACATCACTTTCACAACATGGGGCTATTAATATCGTTTAACTTAGACCAGGGGTCACACGAGGCTTTTTTTCATAGTTTCACTACAATAGTACTATAGTAGTACTACAATAAAGGCTGCGTGTGACCGCAACTTAAGACGACATGTCGTCGTTGTACCATAGTACTGTCGTAATAACTTAACGGTGATAATTTCCGTCGTTGGGCCGCTTTCTACCATGGTACTGTTGTAATTTACTGGGCAAAATTGCTGTGTGACTGCATTTCGTAGTTTTACCATGCTCAACGGCTGAATGATTGACATTTGTAAACAACAACCTTGTAATTTCCGATGTGCTCGTGTGTCCAGAAATGTCTATACGACACGATTACAATCTCACCGTGTGACCGGGACCGTCGTATAATTATTACAGTAGTACCACAATAAGAATATTACGACACAGCGACGAAATATTACTTGTGTGACCGCGGTCTTAAAGGTGCAACAAGAGATTTTGAGGCACCCAATATTGTGTCATAATAGTAATTTCATATAGATTGGACAATAAATAGATTTCTTACCTTGTATTTGGCTACAGAAATGTCTTTAAAGAGAGAAAAAAGGTGATTTTGATTTACTTATATTTCAATATAAAACATACGCTGAATTTCGCATTTACTCCTATACAAAATTAGAAATTTACCATTTTTGTACCAAAGAAACATTTCTCAGCTTATTCCTTTCAGATGGGGATATTTTAATGGAAAGCTTCAGATCGGGGACGAAAATCAGCACTTTCGATTTTTTAGGGACGCCTGATATTTGAAAACTCTCGTTGCACCTTTAAGGTTGGAACCTATGCAAATATATACTTTTTCTAATCCATATGAGAAGATGAATGCATTAGTGTACATTAAAACAAAATTTGACTCAATTTTAAATTTTTCCCAGTACTAACATTTACAGTCCAAAAATTGCACCCCATCATTTTCTGACAGTTTAGGCCCTATTGAAACCCAAACGGCAACAAAATCAATTTTAGCATGAAATCCTACGGAAATACACACCAAACCATACTATATTGAAATTATTTTCCCGTATTTTATATATATAGAATTACTGTGCACATTTAAATTGTATATTGGATTCAACTAGTTTTGGAACCAAGGTATTATTTCATAATATGAAATGGAGAAATCTGTATGTTGTAATCAGAAGTTTTTGCAGATTTTTTTTTTTTTTGCTCCTTCTAAATGATTATTCCAGTACAACTTGTACTTAATTTTGCTTCATAAATGGAAAAAATATTAGAAATTTTGTTTGATTTGAGTTCAAGCAATAGTAGCATTTTTGAAGAGCACCCCTAAAAAATTGTTTTAATTTTTGCACTGTTGTGCTGATAATTGTCCAGTAAACTCTACCTGTGAACGATAGTGCTCAAAATTATGTATTTGTCATAAAAGTATTTTTAATTAGAATCAGGAATCCCTGATTGTAATTTAAAAGCTGTGCTGGAAATGGCAAATTAGTGTCCATTGAATTAGTACAATCTCATGAGTGACCTCTCACTTGACCTGCATGAACCAAC
>JAMKCH010045765.1:0-24616 GCA_023653785.1 Ophioderma brevispina | reverse complement strand
GGTCAAAAACTTCTTAACTGTTCCCTCAGCGTCTTTCCTCTATTGCCCCCCCCCCCCCATCTGATACTCTGCCCCCTTTCTCTCTCTATACTTTTGTTTTTGTATTATGTGAAGTAGGTTTTGAATTGAACTTGCAAAAAAGTTTTTATACTTAATTATTTCCTCTCTCACTTCTTTTCGCCTCCTTTCTCTTTGCTATATCTCCTTCATGACTTGCAGAGAAAAAGCGACTCCTTTCCACTCTATTTTGTTCCGGTCGAGACCCATTCCTTATCCATTCCTCTCTTTTCTCCGTCACCACTGCCTTTGCCTGATTATACCCGGGAATAAACACGCCTAGGGAATTGGTAGTTACTCGGGCAAAGTGGTTACACCCCTTTTAAACAGGCAAGAGTACATATCTATCGACTTCTTTGACGGTCTTGACATAACACATATTGACTGAAAGTAAGTTGGCGATGAAATTCACTGTGTCCACGCACAGAATGTTGAGAGTTCAGAGCTTGAGATTTTGCAGTGCCATTTCCATACGTCATCGGATCATCATACTTAGCACCCGGGGTTGTCTGGGTGGCCTGCTGTGCATGATGGAGCCATTGTCATGTCTCAGTGTTGTGGAAGCGTTCTGCAATTTCGCAACCAGCGTAGCTCCAAACCAAAAACGTGATGAACAAACTTAGAAAATTGCTTATGGGAACGCTGACTGGCACAGTCAGAGGCCTGATTAACATCTACTCACTTGGACTCATTCTCTATAAAGGAAATTGTATGGGGGGTCCGTTAATACTTAGAGAATAAAGATAGATTGTTGTTTTGCCTATCTAATATCTTGTCATATTGGATGGGCAGAGGTAAACATCAATCAATTAGAGAATAAAAGATCAGATTTTTTGTTTGGTCATCTTAATATCGTTTATATTGGATGGGGCAGTAGGCAATATTGTGAGTAGTGATGCCGATGCAGCCGATATCCACGACGATTCTTATTAGTTTTGGTTTTTCAATCAGTCCGAAAAATTTATTTCAATGAATTTGTTAAAAAGGCAAAAATTTCCCCGCTGGCAAAAATGAACCACCCTACTAGCTGTCGTGAACTGCGTAACCTTATGCACACGCGCGTAAACACTTGCGGCACGACGCACTATCTAATTTCGTCTCATATAAGATAGGCAACAACGATGATAATTACGTGTTTGCTTACTAAACCCCCCCACTGAATAAGAATTTTTTATAATTCTCTCCCCTCCCTGTTCCTTGCTCCCTGTTGCTCTCGCATTTCCTTTTTTTTTTTTTCTTGTTACTTCTCTGCATCGGTCCTATTCTGTGCGAGGTATGTTTTCTGTACTGTGCAAGGTAGTTTCTGTACTTCCTTAAAACAAATCTTCTCCACCCCCCCTTGCTTATTCCTTTCTCTCTTTTCTTCATCACCTCTCTCATCTCTTCCATCTCACTCTCTCTCTCTTTTTGTTCTTTGTGATGTCATGTCCTCTATAAAATTAAAACCCTTCTCTAATCATCTCTCCCACACTACCTCTGATTTGGGTCTTGTTCTCCTGTGGGTAGTTTGTCTGTGGCTTGGCAATCTGGTTTTATACTCAAACTCCATTTTGCTCTCATAGGTTTACACACAACCTCTTTTCTTAATGTGTGTACCTGAAAAAGAAGGAGAGAAAAAATAAAAACTTGGTTAATACCTATAGACCCTTCACTAGCCCACTTGGTGTGTTTTGTGGTATTTTGTCTGTACTCCAGAAAAGTGTAACCTGTTTTCTTCCGCAACGTGTGTTTTTTGTACAAGAAGAAATTTGCTATTTTCTTCTCTTTTGAGTGACATTCCTCGCCACATTCTAGCCCCAGTCCACCACCGCAAAGGTAAGTTCCTGGTTCAAGTGACTTCTTGACAAAAAGAACAGTTAATTTAAAGACATCATATTTGGTGCTTTTGTTAGACATAATATTTCATTTCGCTATCAAGTATGCCGGCTATAAATGTCATTATAAGATGGTTAATTTCTCTGATCAGCAATAAGCCAGGTCTTCACTTTTGATATTCAGAACTAGTCTGCTCATAGATGTTTTCTGCTCTTGTGGTATTGAAGTAGAAATGCCTGTATCACGTCTGAAGTTTTTAAAATTCAAGTTTAAGGTCCATGACCCAACGCTATATATGCCTCGTCCCCAGCTTTTACGAAGTGGCAAAATTTTGGTAGCAAAAGAAGCTACTATTTTTTCTCCTTTACCCTGTAAAGATCTAATGGGGGGGCTAAGGATGTATGGGTTTGAGCGAAATATTCCATTTTGGTTGACCAGTATTAAGTTTTACACAGTTACTGTGAGTGGCGAGGTGTATACGCCGACCCTCGTTACGGGGACAAACCCGGAGTTAAAACTTTGTTTAACTACCTAAGTACTCTATGGGATTAACAAATCACGTTTTAGCTGTCACGCAAACGGGTGAAATATCGGCGGCGAAACTTTACAGATGGGGTTTTGGGTTGAAGGGCCATTCTGTCAAGATAAAAATTTATGGACTTTAATTGGGTCATCCTCCTTTAAAATGTCTGGGGGCTTTGTGACAACATTTAGTATTTGCTAGAAGTAACTCATTACTTTACAAATTTTTATTTATACAAGCATATTTTAAGGGTGTAGTCCATTCCACTAGTGTACCACGCACTGGCCTATGATTGGGCGCACAGTGCAAGCACCTATTAGTGCATAATTGTAGGCTTGGGCACCGTCGGAGTATAACAAGTGGACTACCCATTAAGGTCTTGTTGTTTAGACAAAAGTGAAATTATTTTTTAGACCTCCAGCAAACATACAAGGAAATGAAAATCAAAGAAAAAATTTCACAGAAACATTGGGGATTTTGAACCTGTATCTATCTTCCGTATCACCAGTTAGATAGATGGCTCAACAGCTTTAAGGGTGCATGTTCGATGTCTTTTTGGGACCCTCCTGATTTACCCGAAGTAAGTAATCCATTTTGATATCAGATGAAAGGGGCCGTATTTTTCTCATTTTCGTCCTGAAATTTTGAGCCCTCAACTCCTTTTCATTTCCAATCACAAGATATAAACAAAATTATGCCGTTCTAATGATTAACCATCAATATTAGCACAGTAATTGATAGGTCTTTGCAATATGCATGCTTCTACCATCAAAACTGCAAGTTTTGTTTCCCAGTTACTGGATGGGGGTGTATGTGCAAGTGAGCAAGTGACAAGCTCTCATATATCAAAGTGAGAACACCATAGACATAATCGACAAGCACCTTTAAGAGTAAGATTTGAAAAGAGCTGAGATATCCACTGCCATAACTGTTTGACCATAGCAAATTGTGTCTTTATTTAGAATTTTAAGCAGTGCAAACACCATTTTGACAACTGGTTTAAACTTTTATTTAAAAAAAAAAAATATTTCCTGTAAAAATAGAAAAAAATACCTGGTGAAAATTTGGCAAGGTCTCCAATGCCTTTCCAATGGCCAGTAGCTACTGTAGGTCTGTATGAAACACTTGCTTTTAAGAAAATCAAATGTTTTGCCCTGCAGTAGAATTTCATAAAATTGCACAGGATATAGCTAGTATAAGTTTCCAAAACAGTTTTGCTGTTTAATTTATTGGTGCTATATCACGAGCTTTTTCATGATAAAAGACACTTTCAACAGCTGTGACAGGTTTTTTTCAGTTTAATTCCATTCCTCTAATATCTTCTAATCCCAAGAAGGCTTAAGAGAGGATTTTTTGTGATAGAAAATGAAATGACTCTTTTAAATAACAAATTTTACATACAGACATCTGTTTAAGACAAACAAGAGATTTCAAATAACATGTTTCCCTAAAAAAATGTGAAATTCAGATTTTTTTGTCACTGGTGGTAAAAGCATTCATCAAAAATTCCCATCTAAAAGGATTAAGGTTAGAAATATTCTTTGATACAAAAATTTCAAAATTTTCTAATTTCCTATTGGAGCAATAGGAAATTCAACTTATGTTTTCTATTTGCAATATAAGCATATACAAATCACCTTCTTGTTTTCACTTTCTATTTCTGAAGCCAATACCAGGTGGGAATCTTTGAGTGTCTAATCTATGAAATCACTACATATCACCAGAAAATTTATATGACCTTGAATCTCTGCGTTGGTAACCTATAAAGAGACAAAAAACAAGTATTATGCCACATGTCTCAGCTGCTATTCTCTTGAAAAATGTTCTCTGGAAGTTAGCTTTTCCTAATCATTGTCCTAATATGGAGTTGATCACCTTGCCAGGATTTAAGTCCATGGGCATGCTTTAAAAATACTTATAATACCTCCCAAAACAGATTTTAAATTCACAGTATGTAGTGGTATCAGTGTAAAATCTGCAGCGAAGCAGTATTTGAGAAACCCTAGATTTGATGAAAATTTGGCATAACATCATGGGTTTTAGACAATCTTTGAAGAGAAATTCCAAACGAAAGTGATTTTGCTCTGGCCATGGATGACAAACCGAAGTGACTCAAAGTACAACATAATTTTCCGTTTAGTTCTTGAAGCGTGACAACAGTTTTTAATAATTTGGCACCGTGTACACGGGTGTGCTGCATAATGGTAAAATACCAATTGCGTAACCAGCCCTTTGCAAATGGGGGGCACCATAAGGGTGCCAAACATTTTTCTGCGGGGGGAATATGTGGGTCCTTCTCCATAACAACTGTACAAAAGGTCAGTTGCATCTTTGGGGGGGCAGAGGGGGGGGGGGCAAGGTTTCCGTTGGGGGGGCTTGCGCCCCCAGTGCCCCCCCGCTGTTACGCACTGTAAAATACTATGCTGCCTACGCACGTATGCACAACGGCGCGCAACGCCCCTTTTTTTTTTTTCTTGTTCTTTGTTGTTTGTGTGGTTTTTTAGTCTTATGTGCTTAGGGGAAACCATGAATACCGTCAAATTATTGTGAATCTTGTTTACTACTGAACTTTGGTTGGTTTCATGTCCAAGAAACATGGCCTAACAAAAAGAAAATTGCATAATAGGATCGCCAATGTCATAT
This sequence comes from Ophioderma brevispina, assembly GCA_023653785.1. Taxonomy (NCBI): domain Eukaryota; kingdom Metazoa; phylum Echinodermata; class Ophiuroidea; order Amphilepidida; family Ophiodermatidae; genus Ophioderma; species Ophioderma brevispina. Next base: position 19,578 of record JAMKCH010045765.1, on the reverse strand, counting down.
TTTTTAAAAATGCCATGGCGTTGGTCGTAATATTCACAACTTAGTACGAAATTTAAGGTCTCAGGAAATATGCAATTAGAATTGATGGGTGTGTATCAGTCTCAAGGAGGGACTAGAAAATCATTCAATATTTGGGTTGGTGATGACGTCATTAGTGAACTATTGATTTTAGAGAGTATAGAAATTCCAGGTGACTGGTGTGAATCTATTCATGACACTGACTGAAAATCACTGTTTCACTAATGATGTCACTGGTAGTGTATTCTTTTTCTGGCCCTTTATTGGAATGGAATGTCCAATACAGATGTTGTAGTAGTTTATCATCTCATTTCCTGGACCTTTAAGACCACTTTTAGAATAGCTGTCGAAATTACATGGATTTTCATTCTTGTACATTCTTTTTCATTTTAAAGTTTGGATAAAAATAATCAACTTTGATATTAGATATTAGCACACCCTATACACATTACATATTGGCTCAACAATGTAAATGGTCCATTTAACGAATTTCTGGTAAATTCCGGTGCATTTGCCATTAGGCAAATCTTGCACAGGTATGATAAGAAAAAAAAGGGGGTTAAAAAATCTTCTCCACGGTGACCTTACTATGTCAAGAGGAGAAGAGGATGTAACTTTGAGGAAATACAGGTACGATAAATACAATTTTCGAGACACAAGTAGATCGACTATACAAAAGCCATGAACTTCTCTAAAATTTATAGGTATGCCTGGAGTCGTACGATCGAGGGTTTGTTTGGTTATAGCTGCTTACACGATGCATTTCGGGGGGGGGGGTGTCCTTTGCAACTTTAAGTACCTTCCAGGTCAAAGGCAACTCCAGCATCTTGTGACCACGTTCGCGAAACAGGAGGAGGCCCCCCGGTCCGAGTAGGTATATTATCCTTGAACTTTAAACCCACTTTTCCCGATGTTCATTTTAAAAATCTTGTGGAGATATTTCTCATGGATACTGTTAGGTCGAAAATGAAAGAAAATTCAGAAATGTCTACTCAGCCGTGTCCATGGACCTTTAAGTTAAACTGAAGCTTTGTGTATTATGTGAATCATGGTTATTTCACTAGCACTGTGTTGTTTTGTAAAAAGCCAAGAGGACAGCTTGAAGTCATCAGGTAAGGTATGTTATGCTGTCATTCCAGTACATAAAAACCATAATATATCAGAAATCATTGAAAAGTGTTTGAATAAGATGGGTCCAAGACATTGTTGATTTGCTCGTTTTTTGTTTTGGTTTTGTCTGTTTTTTTAGTGGTAGCATGACCCATGTATAAGGATTCTTTCCCTTCAATAAATTCTCTTCTTAGGGATTTGGGGACTTGTCAGACATCTCCTTATATCTCAGGTAACCTCAACCTCACAAAGTACCTCCTCTCTTTCTCTCTCTCTTCCTCTTCGTACCCCTCCTCCTAGAAAATCTATTAACATCATGTTTTCGATAACAGCGTAAGAATTTCTTACTGATTGCTATATTGTCAGGCTCTTTTGGGAAACAACATTTGCCTGGATTGACTTTCTAAAAGGAGTAGTTTAGTAAAAACAATAATAAGCCTATGGCAGTGATGGTCGATTTTTTACACTGTTGTTGCAACAAATAGACTGCGGGGCAGTCTATTCCAAAAGTAATCATTCAGCTATTGTCAAATCAATCAAATTATGAGTTGGATGAAGGGATCAGTCATGCGAGCACACTGCATGATTAGTTGCTGTGCCAATGACCGACCCATCGGACAGCAATTGGATCTGTTACCAGGGCAATACCACTTAACCCAATTTCATACATTTTGTCAGCAAATTGACCATACTTTCATCTTTATAACAAAATATTTTATAAAATTGTTTTGTCTGAAATAAATTATACAAGATTGGTGCAATTAAGTGCAAAACCTCATTTATTTCTATTACTGAATGTTACTGGTTTTGAATTTGCTGCATTTAACACATACTTAGGCTAGTGTTTAGTTTTGACATTCACCAGTTCATTGTACTTATTACTATAGTGCATAATGTCATCAGCAACTTCAATGTTGTTCTAATATTTAGATGTGTTCTATTCCTGGTTCTGCTTCAAACAATTCACACTGGTTTAGCATTATGTTGCAGCTGAAATTACACCCTGGGATCTCAAATCATCTAGAAACACCAGGGGGGTAGGACATGCCAACCTAACAGCAACAGCAAATTCAAAACGGCATCAACTTCTGGGTGCTAGTCTGTTTCAAAGACCCAACAGTAGGAGGGCGCTCTTACGCATATCGAACGGTTACACACAGACTTGACTAAAGACTAGGCCTGGTCACGAATATTTAAATCTAAATGACCGTTATTGGAAATTACACTATTTTGCAGAGGGTTAATCCACTAACCCTGACGGATTTTGAAGTCAATAATTTTTTCTTAATTTATCATGATATTACTAAGATCTTTTGAACAAAGGTTTAAGAGATGATTTGTTAATGTCACTGGGACCGAGACTGCCATAGTAAATGCACGTAGCAGTTCCCCAAATTACCGTTTGGAAATCCCAATGCCCAAATCGAGCAGATCGTGTCCTACCTCCCTGAGAAACACTGAAATTACATCTGAAAAAGCTTGAAAACACTGAAGATATGTTCCTTACACCCAACCCAATACCCCTAGATTTGGCCTTTTTTTTCCCTTCAAACAAATAACTTAATGATAGTGTTTCTAGAAACCAAATATATTAGTGTGTAATCCAAAAGAGCGATTATTTGTTATCAATTCCTTATGTGATACACTCAACAATAAGGTCAACTTAAAACGTTGGGGTAAAGCTATCAACGACAAGTGTAAACTGTGTAAGAACAGGGCTACCCTTCACCACATTTTGAATCATTGCTCCATTTCTCTCGATCAGGGGAGGTACACTTGGCGCCATAATAACATCTTCACTGTTATATTGTAAAACGATTGAGGACGGTTTCCAATGACCCAAAGATCAACAATATTCTGCGATCTTAAAACCTAGAAAGGGGGGACAGCTTCAACCATTCCATTGGGTTGTACAGTCCACATCTCACCCCGATCTGTGTGTTGTTCTGGAGTCTGCACGGAGGGTGGTCACAGTGAACTTACGTGCCCTTGAACTTATGTTGACCAAGCCACAATTAGAACAATCTGAAAATATGCAGCCTTGTCGCTGATATTCAAAATAATCATTTTGAGTGTGATCTCATTGCTCTAGAAATGGTAGCCGGGGGGTCAAAAAAACATTTCTCCCAAAACTTGATGAGGCTGAAATGTATCCTCAAATTGTGTAATTCCCACAGCTGTTTAAAAAATTCGAGATGACTCAGTAAATTATCAATTTTATCATCTTCTCTATTTTCCACGCCCACTAGGAACCTACCTGGGACGATACCCACTTCTTTTGTGCAATAATTGTATTTTGGGCTTGGTCCCTTGGGGTTAATCCCTTTCTCATTGTTTGTATTCTTTGGGTCAGTAGTTGTTTTGGTCCCTGTTTTATATTTCCCTGTGTTCATCCACTCAATGGAGAATTTGTTATGGTTTTACAGGTCTTCTTTATGTGGATTTTAGCTTTTTTGTACAATGCTTAATAAAGTGATTGATATTATGAAATATTATTCTGTTTTTTCCCCATGAAGATCTAAGTAGGTTTCCCAAAGTGATTTGAGAATGTCTCGGAAGCTGTCGCTGAATCTAGAAATGCAGTTAAACCGCCCGGATAGTGTTGATTCGAACAGACAGAATAAACACGGAAACCTGACACTGGTTGTAGAGCTATTCGTAATGTTCTCACAGACACATGAAACGGAAATCAAAAGCAGAAATTTTGTTTCAGATACACTCTTCTTTTTTGTCTATCAAATCTAAAAAAATATTTCTAATCTTTCTCTTTTGATGCATTGTTACATGACAAACCTCTCATGGAGCCTATGCTTACAGAATCGCAAATCCCAGAGGACTACCAACAGCCCGAATTCCAGCATTCTACCTCAGGCTAGCCTCTCATCATTAAAATAGCGATGGGTTTCTTCATGATTAATTAACGACGATAAGACACTTATGAATTAATGACAACACGAACATACATAAAACACACTAATAGGTTTACATGCTGCCTGTGAGGCTGGTAAGCTGAACAGGCAAGACTTTTTGTGTTTGATTTTAAACATTTGAATATTCTTAGTACAAAATGCTTGTATTGTTAATGGCACTATCAGTGATCCACCCAAAAGTGGGGGAAATATTTGAATTTTGCAGGAATAGCTTTAAAGTGAAGGATACGTCTGTAGAATTAGTTACCAAATTTCCAAATTAGAAATTGACCGAAAAGGGTATAATTTGCATGGTATGTTAGGATACACTCCTTAAGGTCCGTTCATACTTCACTGCATTGCAGTGCAGTGCTGCAATTCAGCCTACCAAAATTGTCACTACAATCACTTGCAGTATTGCAACACAATGCAGTACTGCAACAAAGTTAACATTATTTTAACTGCCGATGTGGCAAGATGCAGTGGGCTGCAGTCAGTGTTGCAGTATGCCAAATTTCTGCAAGTTTACTGCAACGTACTGCAACCTGTGACCTGCAGTGACCTGGGTTGACCTGCAGTAAATCGATTAGGAGTGAAGTGGAAGTGACGGAACATTGCAGTGAATTTACTGCACAGCAATGCAGTGCAGTGGAAGTATGAACGGACCTAAGTTACAAACATGCAAAAATCTGATTTTGGATATTTTTTTAATTTTCAGATTAAGCAAACCACTGATAGTGCCTTTAAAGGGATACTTACACTTGTTTGAATGATATTCCCATATGTTTAATTTGTTTGTTTTTAAAATATATATTGAGGGATTGAAACTACTTTAGTGACAAGCACTACTTCTGCTAGCAGGCCCTCATACTTAAAGGTAAGAAACAAAAATGTAAACAAAAGTACAAAATTACTCCTCATAAGAAAAATAAGGATATGCATAAAGAATATATTTTATTTATTTTTTAGTTGGGTTTTACTTCCACATTAACAGATGGTTAGATTGGTAAAGTCGGGTTGTTTGTGTGCCTTCCAGAAAGTGACAGGTAAGGGGTTAAATATGCCAAAAATATGATTGAAATTGGAGAGAAAAAGGCATAAATTAGAAATTACTGACTTTGGTTTAGCACTCAGAGCACGTAAATTGAGATGAATTTAATTCACATTCCATGATGCATTTTTAGCTTTTGAGCCAACTTTATTCTGCTATGACATACCACCATGCATACAATTTGATTTCTTCCTGGAGATAATAGAACTTCATTTTACAACTGCTATATCACTAGACAATATATTTTCATATTGAAAATGAAAGGTTAAACATTACACAAAATTTGGCATTTATTAGAAGCCACAATGAATGGGGGGAGGGGTAAGAAAAGAAATTGATGGGAAATGGCTACAAAATGTTGCAAAACAGTTCCCCTCTTCACACAGAAATTTCAATTTTCAATTATATTTTAATTTGAATACAATATATATTCAGAATACAAAATTGTACTCCAAGTTTAGTCATTCAAGGGATGTGATGTTTCATCAAATGAAAGGATTATGACCGTGGCAGGAGTGTATTAAGGCAATTAAAAGATATTTAGCATAGGTTTTTGGATAAAGTTTTAAAAATATATTTTTTTTTTCATTTTTTATAAAAAAAGTGAAAATATCCTCAATTTTATCATTATATTCAACAAATCTGCAGGAAGTATTTCAACTTCTGAAGCGTTCGTTTTAACTAAAGTTATGACTGAAATGTTAAAAAATAAACTGAAGTAGCCTCAAAAAAGGAGCAGGGATGCTAAATACCGTATTGTTCGTAATAAACGCCCTGGGGGCATTTTTCAAAATGGGGGCGTTTATTACAGTCAAAACTGGAAAGTCAAAGATTTCTGCAAAAAATCACCTTACACAGTTTATAAAAGGGTGTTCAGTGCCTGGGGATTTCAACACAGGGCTATTATAATCAACACGTGGGTCCAAGTTTTGATGTGCCGTGAAGAAGAAAGCATTGATGACAACCTCGATTATGATACAGATTACGACAGTCTCGGCCATTAAATCATGTGATTTAGGTAAGTTTAACTCATTTTCTTGAATTGTTTTTTTCCAAAAATCGTTGGGGGGGGGGGCGTTTATTAGAGCAGGGGCGTTTATTAGGAACAACACAGTGTATTTTTTTAAAATTATATTGAGGTTTGAAAAACTACTTTAGTGACAAGCAACTACCTTCTTGCAAGCAGGGTCCTCATACTTAAGGTAGAAACAAAATTTAAACTAAAGTACAAAATTAACTTCCATCAATAAGGAAAAATAAGGATATGCATAGTATAACAGAATATATTTATTTTTTTTTATATAGTTGGTTTAAACACTTTCCACATTAACAGATGGTTAGATTGGTACCTCGGGTTGTTGGTGTGCCGTCCTAAAGTGACAGGTAAGGGGTAAATACATAGCCAAAATATATTTGAAATTGGAGAGTAAACAGGCATAAATTAAGAAATTACATGACTTTAGTTTAGCAACTCAGATCACGTAAATTGGAGATGAATTTAATTCACATTCACAATGATGCCTTTTTAGGCTTTATGATCCTACTTTATTCTTGCTATACATACCACCATAGCCTACATGAATTCTCTTTTCTTCCCTCTGGAGATAATAGAATTCACTTTAACACTGCTATGTCACTGGACAAAAATATATTCATGAAAAAAGTAATAAAATTAAAAAAAAATGTTTGTCATTTATTAGAAGCCACAATGAATGGGGGGTAGGGATAGCAAAGAAAACAGAATGAAATTAGCTACAAAATGTTGCCAAAAGCATTCCCCTCTCACACAGAAATTTTCAATTTTCAATTATATTTTAATTTGAATACAATATAATATTTTCATAAAAATTTGTACTTCCCAATTAGTACTTCTTGGGATGTGATGTTTCATCAAATGAAAGGATTATGACCGTGGCAGGAGTGTAAAGGCAAATTAAAATAATATTTTAGAGCTAGAGGTTTTGGATAAAGTTTTTAAAATATTTTTTTTTTTTTCATTTTTTCTAAAAAAGTGAAAATTCCCACCCCCAATTTTTACCATTATTGATTCAACAAATCTGTAGGAAGCATTTTCAACTTCTGAAGCCTTCGTTTTACCTAAAGTATGACTTAATGTTAAAAAAATAACTGAAGTGGCCTCAAAAAAGGAGCAGGGATGCTAAAAACCGTATTGGTTCCTAATAAATGCCCCGGGGCCCTTGCATTTTTTCAAAATGGGGGCTTTATTCACCGTCAAAACGTAAAACTGGAAAGTCAAAATTTCTGCAAACAATTCACCTTACACAGTTTTTATAAAACGGTGTTCAGTGCCCTGGGGGCAAAAAAAAAAAAAAAAAAATTTTTTGTCAACACAACGTGCTATTATAAATCAACACGTGGGTCCAATTTTTGATGTGTGCCGTGAAGAAGAAAGCATTGATGACAACAAGGTCTATGATACAGATTTCGACAGTCCCGGCCATTAATCATGTGCTTTAAAGGCAAGTTTAACTCATTTTCTTGAATTGTTTTTCTCCAAAAATCGTTGGGGGGGGGGGGCGTTTATTATAGCAGGGGCGTTTATTAGGAACACACAGTGTATTTTTGACAACCAGCCTAATTTTTGATAGGACAGAACAAGTGGTGGACCAGGATCATATTTTTTTTTTGTGGGGAAGCAAGATTTTTTTTTTTTGGGGGGGGGGGGTGTATAGTAAATATTTGGGGGGTTCAGGATAACCTTTTAAAACTCATTGGTTTGACGTGTTGGTCAAGGCCATTGTCATTTGGAAAACTTTTTTTGTATGACGTTTAAGCTTGGTCATTCTGAAAGAGGAAGGAACAGGAGGGGGGAGAAACTATTTGAGGGATAAATGCCCCCTTAGCCTCCTTCGTGCCTGACAAGTAGAATAATCAGAGGGGCTCCCGCTGTCTGTGGGGATCTTGACCCCCCTCGCCCTGGAATAGTTTTATTTTCGCTATGCGCCAACTTTACAGTAAAACAACATAGGCCTATCTGTACTAACAACTTTTAATAGAATGTGACCACAACCTTGTCCCCCTGCAAAAAAAAACTGGTTACACCACTGTGCTGTACTGACAACCCTGACAAGAGAACCTCATTTGCACTGCTGAATTCCATAATACCCATAGTTACAGCAAGAGCATGATAAGAGAATTACATACATGTTATATAAGGTCCATGACGCCTTAATTAATCCACCATATCAACCCGACTCACTCATTATGGAAGCAGCCCATGTCTCTGTAGCATTACATATGTTATAACGAAATACTAAATATAGATTTAGTTTATAAATATCTTTTCCTTGGTGAAGTTGGACAGCATGCTAATTTTTGCAATAATAATTTGTAGAGTTTGTTTTATACTTTGTCATACTTGGGCATTTATGTTTTTGAACTTCCCTAAATCATAACATTTACCGTATCACTCGGGTAGAAGCCCACCCCAAAAAGGAAGATTTTACTTCAAAATAGGGGTGGGCTTATACCGGGGAGGGGCTAGAACTTTGAAGCAAATATCAATAAAATTCAATATCCTTTCAAGAGCATATTATTCACCGATACATTTTGGTGTACACTTTTGTTGTAGGCAGATATTAAAACTAAACATAAAAATTCATTTTCACACATCACATTCTCAAGCAATTCTAGTAAACAATCGCCATCCCAATTCATTGGGCCCCCTACTTTGATGGCCTTATGGAATAGTGCCCAAGTTTTGAAATGTGATTTTGTTTGTGTAATTACTGCCACATTTTTCCTGAATGCTGAAATTACCACCTGGGCTTATACCGAGTGTATGCTAGCTCCTGTATTTTCTTTAAAAATTGGGGTGGGCTTCTACCCGAAGGTGGGCTTATACCCGATGGTTACGGTATTCTTTGAGAATCAAACAGTGCTTTTGTTTATTAATATACTACGGAATTTTCATAGGTGATTTTAAATGCATCTTTTATTCTCTACTTAAAGGGGCATTTCGTTATCCCCACCTCGTCCCCGTCGTTCGTTCAAGTCCAAATCACATGGAAGATCCGTCTTTACCAGCGATCGTTTCATCATCTAGGTTGATCAGGCCTGGAATTCCTCTTGGGGACTTGTAACCTCACAGTCATCTTTATGTGGCTAATGGTTTGTGGCTCTCCAAATCGCAGTTTGGTGGAAGTTCCACACCGATCTTGTAAAGGAAGTTCTTGTACGACCCATGCCAGTTCTGAGTCTGTGAGGTTGCCCCATGCTTTCCTATCAAGGTCACCGCCTTTTTTGGGCTTGCTAGATGGGGCTGTCCACAAACTGCTTCAAAGGTTCAAAGTAGAGGATGACCCATTGCTCATGACCATCTGTCATTGATCCAGGATGATCGATAGGGATACTGTGACTGCAGTGTCAGTGATTGGGTAGCAAAGTGGAATTCCATTGGAATTGCCCTCTGATCCTCAAGAATGTTGAAAGACTGGTGCCAGGACAGAACATTGTGGGACACCATTCCGAAGTTGTGCGCTTTCTACTTCGTTGCTCATTTGATGTCTCCAGGACGAAAGGATCTGTCTTGGATGAGAGCATAATGAACTTGACAAGCTTGACATCAGGGAAGAATTTTGAGAAAAAAAAAAAAAAAAATGACTGAGTAGAGCCTCGGTCCAGACGTATCGTACGCGCGTTAAGGTCTATGAAGACTGCTCCAAACTTCTGCTTCTCTGTAAGGCTGGCTCGATGGCCATTAACTAGTCTGCTATCTGTAATCAGTGTTGATTTACCTCTTCGAATCCAGCCTTGGGTCGGGTAATTGCCTCGACCGTATCATTGATCCTGCCGAGTATCAGTCGCCTCAAGCACTTATAGCTTGTGAGATAGTAGCGAGATGGGTCTGTAACTCTTGGGGTCATTTGCTGTTGTCCTTTGGGCTTCAGGATTTCACTGACCTTTGAAGTCCGTCCATCTGATGAAAGTTGAAGTTCCATTGCAAGTAGAAAGGAAGATGTTGGAGCCATATTCTTCAAGAATTCTGTATGGAATTTTGTCATTGCCCCAGGAGCTTCCCATCTTGAGGACTTTAATTGCTTCGGTGATCTCCTCGTAGGTGAATGGTTGGACATGGGGCTTGACGGTTCACCGACTGCCTAAAAAATAAAGTGAGATTTTTTATATCATCTGAACCATTAGCCTTAATAAATAATCCATGTGTACCTAAATTCAGTCGTATCTGTAAGAATTCCCAATTTTGTATTTTCTGTCCAAAAAAACGGGCCAGAGAACAATTACAGCAACAGTGGCCGATGGAAACCCATGGGCAAAAAAGAAATTGCTCATAACAACAAACCTCAAGATCGAATCGCCTGCTGAAATTTTGTGAATAAGCTTTTTCTCAAGGATATCAGTGAACAAGTGAAATAACACAAGGTGTCAGAATCACGAAATGCACGTTTAATTAAGAAAACAGGGAGCAGAAGTAACAGACGAATGAAAAAAAAAAAGAATTTAATATTAAAATTTGTGAAATGTTGATGAAACACCAAAGCCTAGATCAATTACGGCGAGTTTGAAGACGAGCCTGACATTTTCTTGGTGGAGGTGAGTATTTTCTGTTATCAATGAAAAAAGTTATCCAATTTTTTTTGAGAGAAGCAAGAAGAGCGGCTTAAAAATAGTTTTAAAATGGCTTCAAAACTCTAAAAAGAAGTATTTGCTGTGAATGATTGTCCAATATTTTTGCATATTGAGCAGTGTTCGGGCGTACGCGCTACTCTCACAGCAGTATTGCCCCACCCGGAACTATGTCCAGATGCATAATAATAGGAACATTAGTCCGGTCACATGTTAGAGCCTTCATATCCTGGATAGCACTCGGCCCCGGATCATCTTACTCAGTTGAATAAATCCTGAACCCACCACAAGCCATTAATCAATGACTTGTTGATATATCTAAGAAAAGGAATATTAGTTCAATATTTTGGTTGCTGTGTAGGTTTTTGCCTCTTACCCAATGCCTCATTTTAAAGTTATAATAATGGCGTTCACCGAATGACTCTAATTTAAGGTCCCAGTTTTTCTTATCCAAAAACTCCTGGACCTTTTTCCCACATTTGAAGTTCCTCTTCCTGGGCATGAAGGCATTTCATTAAGTGATCAAACAATTCTATTTACTGGTCAACCAATAAATTACGGAGTGTTGTGGAATCTAATTGACTGATACCTTTCAACTGCACTTTTTTCCCCAAGTGACAGCCGACCCTCCTCAATCCACGGTCCGTTTTTGTTCAATTTCCTCACCTGCCTGCTTTCATTAGAGGTGTGAAACAACACGTGTTACTTGTCCCCACAAGTATGTGTATGCTGCACTATTTACAAAGTGGTGGTAGCCTTTTCACTTTTAATATTTAGTATTATTGGTAAAAAATTAAAAATTCTTTTAAAATTTCCTGAACAATGTAAACTGATAAAATTCAGAAAATGGTGGTTCTAACGTCTAACACCTGCTAGTAAGAATCTTCAAAAACAGTACATTGGGTGCCATTAGTGAATGCATGCTGTACTGGCTGACATAGGTAGAGAGGTTGTCCCATTAAAAAGGTTACACATAGACAAATGGCATTAGTTAAATACAGTACAAGATCCCCTCCCCTCCCTCCCTTCCTTCCTCCCTTCTTTGCTTCTTTCTTTTTCTTTGTTTCTGTCTGTGGTCTGGCCTGTCTGTCCTTCTTTCCGTCTCTCCTTCTAGCTTTCCATATTTCTTTTCTTTCTTTAATTTACTTATTTACTTTTTATGAGAGTTTAAATAGGAGGAGGTTATTATGATGAATGGACAAAAGGATGCATTGAGTCACACTTTTCAATACTTATTTTGTGACCATTTCTAATGAGACCATTTTTATCCATGGACTTCGCACAATAACTAAAAAATTGTGGGCTTTAGATGATAAGCTTGTGGTATCAAAATAAATTGGTGGTATCAGTTGTGTAAGTTGTTGTGGTGCTGTGACTGAACTTTACTTCTAAAGGAAAAGTTGATCAAAACTGATGACACAACAGCTCGGTGATTCCTGCCCTGTTTCATACCATGCACGCTTAAATTAATTATTTTTAATAACTGTGGAAATTACCAATTTTTTACTGTCCTGCCCCAGTTTTAACCAAATTCCCCCATGACCACCTCTGTGGTCAAAGTTGCCATTAGAAATTGAAAGAGAGTACATTTTTATCACCCTGTAGAACACTGTACTATTCTGAGATAAATGCTTATCTGTTATTAAAGTGGGGATGACCTGATTTAATTATACAAAGTTTTTCTCTTGAATGACCTTGACCCCAAAATGCCATCCTGTAAAGTTTTGCACAGAATTTCAATCCATTGCGTGAGTAGCTAACAATGTGATTTTGCCATAGAGTAATGTGGCAAAATTTAATTATTGGTTGACCAAATGGGGCAAATGTTTGCTCATAACACAACAAAACCAACTTCTATAGTCCCTAAGATTTCACATGTGAAAAAAAATAGCAGCTTTCTTCTGACTCCAAATGTAGTCACTTCTGGTAAAAATTGGGGGGGGGCTATCAGCAGTCGGGCCATGGCCCTTTAATTAATAATAATTTGAGAAGCTTGAACTCTATAAACAACTACGTTCATTCATTACATGTAATCGTATTCTCATGCTTAACAGGCAGCGCACAACCCTAACTATGAATGTTGACCATGTGACTGTGTGAAGGAGTCCATCGGCATTCTCATAAAGGGGACAAATGGTTGTTCACCGCCTATGAGTGGACAGGGTGACAGTTCTCCCTACACAGACGAGTCCAGAATAGGAGCTAGAGGCAGAAACAAAAAATGCTTTAAAAGTCAAAATTCTGGCATTTTAACCTGATGCTTAGGCCATAAAACCAGGCCAAACAGTTTGGGTTTTACTTCAATTGATGAAAATGCTATACTTCTTTTATATCATTTAATTTTGGAGAGAGATCTTGGATGTGTACCTATAGACATGGGCAGAAAAAAGTCTAGTCCAATAGGGGTACTTACCACTGTAGTCTGGGGATTGGTGTCAATGTCCTTCTTCCTCAAAAAAAAACAATAACTAAAAGTGCTAGGCTAAAGAAGCCTCCTCAACTATGCATATGGTAGCCTCTTTGGTTTTGTGGATTTCAATGAACCTCCTAAAACATCACCACAATAAATTTGGCCTATGATCACACGTGGTATCACTAACCAAATTGTTACTCTATTTTGGATCTTCATCCCCCCATCCCATAAGGCCAACGGAAATAAAAACTCCTGTTTTCGGCCTTACCGACCCTGATTTTTAAGTTTTTGCAAGATTTTTTTTTTTTTTTATTTTTTCCAAATCAGTGTAAATCAGCCTGTTTTTGAGCCCAATTTTATCAATTTTAGGCAAATTTAAAAAAAAAATTTTTAAAGAAAATTGTTTGTACAAATGTTCATTTTTCTCTTGATTTTTCAGATTTGAGCTATTTTAGGCCAATTTTGAGCTCCAGAAGGAAAAAAATTTAAAAGAAAAAATTTCGCCCGCCCCGACGACCCTATCGAAAGGTCGCCTCGCCGTAAAACAGGGTTTTCTTTTTTCGTCGCCGAAAGAAAAGCTCTGTCAGTCATACTGGTGTACTAAAAAAAAAAAAAACTAATATTAAAGACCCTATCAGTGATTTGCTAAATCAGGAAATCAAAATCATAAACAATCAATTTTACCTGTATGTAACAAGTACAGGTATCCTAACATACCCTGCAAATGATAGACCAGAATCAACCTACGAAGGGACAGAATCCTGGAAATTTTAGTCATTACTGTCCGTTCGGACACTTCCTACAACAACGTATTTGAATGGGGATCGTATCTGTGAACACTGCCGTTTTTCTTCCCTTTTGCTGTCCATTCTTCAGTTGGAAAAGGTTAATTATGAGAATTCTACAGCCTCATCCTTCACTTGAGCTATTCTGCACATTTCAAATATTTTTTCAATCACTGATAGTGTCTTTAAACTGGACACCATGTTCCTACCTAAAGATCCATACTGGTCAGTTCTTTCCTCCTAACCACTCATGCACAATTGTGATCTTCTTCGAATAAACCAAAACAGCCCCATTTTCTGCCGAATCCATTAACGGAATCCAAATCTCAGGTTAATTACGCCCTGTTGTAAATCAACGATCGGTGACTAATGGATCATGGTAGAATCAACATCTCCTAGACTACAGTAGATTCGAAGTGAAGAAATCCGACAGGGGGGGTGGGGGGGGGGGGGGGGGGGGGGTGTGGGGGGGGGGGGGGGGGGGGGTTTTGGTTGTGGGGGGGGGGGTGGGGTGTTGCAATGCTGTCAATTACCAATGCGTTCATGTCTGGTGTTCAAGCTATTTTGATACCCAGTTCAACAACTCAAACACTTTACACAACCATTTCTTCATGTGAAGTACCTGTGAATTAGCTGTTAAGTTGGCCATGGCAGTACCCACCTGCATGGTACAACATCGCCGGCCGCAAAAGTGGGGGTAATCATCACCTAGGTACATCCGCAATAGCCCCTTAACCACTCGTCACCCCATGCTGGAGTACCGCATGGGTACTCCATGCAAAGATCTTTGAGCTCTGTGTGATATTGTATTAATTTTAACATTACTTAACATTTTGGTCACATATGTTAATGTTTATACACAAAATGTCACATTATAAGGGTTTTTGGTGATGCTCAACTCAAATATAGATGTTACTAAGGCTTGAAAATGAATCAGAAAGTCGTAAACAATGGAATGTTGGCGCCCTCTATGTTCCAAATGCTGCCTACTAGGCAGCCGTATGGCATACCTGTGGAAGGTCTCCCGTGGAGTAGCTGCTGAGGTAACTCCACTACTGGTGGCTACATGGGTAAACCTGTCAGTCACCTACAGGCAACTGTAGAGTCACACTATAGGAGGGTCCGGCTAGTACACATAGCTGCCTATTCACCAGCATTGCTTTGTTACTCGTCAAGCACTTAGTTGTAGGCACTGCATCAATTAGAGAATAAAAGATGGAGCTTTGTTTGTTTTTGGCCATCTTAGTGGTGGTCATAATGGGATGGCCATCAATATTTTGAGTGGTGGATGCCGTGGCGTCAGCCGGTATCCACCACTTAAAATATTGGATGCCCATCCATTATGACCCCATCTAAGATGGCCAAAACACACATCTCATCTTTTATTCTCCAATTCTTTTTATAATTGTAATTTTTGCTTTTTATCGACCTAATTTTATTTGTCAAAAATATTCGTACCTCATTCTTTTTATTCATTTAAAATTACACCCCTCTTGAAAATAAATTGTTTACCAATCCAAGGAACCAAAGTCAATCGCGCGGTGAGCGTCACGCTGGCGTAAATTGCATTTGGCGTAACAACGCGACAAGCAAGACGCAGATAAACGCGCAGCGTGTGTCATTCTACACCGCGTAATTACTGCACGCACTATCCAGTCTATTACCCCAGTAAATGGATGGGCGGAGCTTTGACCTAAACCCATCAAATTTCTTGTTACATGATAAACCACGCCCTGAATAAGAAAATGTTCAAAGGGGGTACCCTTCCGGTAGAGCTAAGAGTTCACATGGAGTAGCCTAAGTTCTGCCTACACCGGAGTAGGAATCTTGCTGTATACTATTTGGAACTGCATTTAAAGGTGGGTGTTTCCGTGTATCGTGTTTTGTACTTGATATGAGACTGGCATCCTGCATACACTTACCATCAAGTAGCGTGGGAAAGGAATTGGGGTTTTGATATATAAGTGATAAGCAAACAAAAAACGTTGCAAGGCCCTATTCACTACTGTGGCAATATTGATGGTTTAAACACTAAAACGGCGTTGTTTCGTTTTATATCTTTGCAAAGAAGTGGATTTGGAAGCTGAAATTTCAGACGATAATTGAAAAATACAGCTTTTCATCTGATATCAGAATTTATACTACTTCCGGGTAATCAGGAGGGTCCCAGAGGCGACGAACCGCCACCTTTAATCATCAAAATCACTTCTGAAGTCAAATGCAACTGGAAATATCAAAGAGGACCTCTGAACCCAAAAATTTTGGTAAAATGGTACATTTTATAAAGTATGTACTTTCCCCCTGAAATAAAGAAACACTTATTTGATATTGAAATTTCCGGGTGGCCATTTGTATTTCAAGGTGGATATCATGCTTATGTATGACCTCAAAAAATGTAACCCTAAGCACATATTTTACTGGATAAAAACACCCTAAACAAGTATTGTGGTTTGATTTTGATACCCTAAACATAATTTACGACCTGTTAAAAATGGTGAATACTGAGTATACTATACCTATGTACTATATGAGTATTTTATGAAGTCTATATTCAACTTTGACCTTAGCCTGCCTAATTTTAATCACACTTCCATTTCACGACAAAACAGGTGTCAAGTGTGACCATATAGAATTTTGATGTCCTTCATAAGCGTAAGCGTTGCCAATTCAATACTTCAATTCAAAAAATAAAAAAAGTAAAAAAAAACTCTATGATTAATTTTAATTTTTTACCTTTTTTTATTCTATCTTTTCTGATAATTGGTACAAAATATGTATGTAGTCTGTCTTCCTGGTCATATTGCCACACCCTGAGTGCTATTCACGCACTGGCCTCTCGGCTGCCAAATGGCAATGTTCTATTCTGCCAGAGGTAGCCAAATTCGACCACCATTGATAGGTGCATGTTTGTTGGTGGGTGGGGTATAGCCTTGGAATGGCAACTCAAGCAAAGGGGTGGAGTTGCATTTTCTCATTTAAAGTGTGTTTCTTAACAAAGGATGGCGTAAAATGTAAGCGTGGGGTATTGACACCACGCCAACTATGACTTACTGTTTGTGTTCTCTTTGGCTTCTATTTGGTCTGTAGGTTTCAGTCACTCTGTAGCAGAGACTGACCTGTAATATGGAAACAAAGAGAATGAGGAGAAAAAGCAGACGAAACTGCATCGTGTCAGAGATGGCAATGCTACTACCCTTCCAGTTCTGACTTGTTATCTGTGAAAGTACACCATGCTATCTTCTTCTGAAAAATATTCAAGCTATCACAACCATTAACACTATTCAACAACTCCCCGTATCTCCTTGTACAGGAGCGTACCGTTTTTTTATTCGTTATCACCCGCAGTTGATATGGCAAATTAGCGCGTCACACCCAGCTCATGTTTCACAGAAGTAGCGGTTTACACGGTGCCGCTTAAGGCGACGCGCTGTTCGTCACGTTTAGAACTTGAAGTAGGTCGCAAGTACACCAGGTGCAACTGCAAAGCAAACCAAAACTAGCGTTTTGCTTTAGATTTTTTAAAAAAAAAATATGTGTCTAGAAAAGCTTTAGTTGAACTGGGAACATTTAGTGTTATAAGTGAGATAATATGTCCTCAATACACAATATGATAAGCTTTCACCGGTTTTCGTTGTGCAAGGGATTCAAACAGTTACAGAGTGGTTCATCAATCATCACAAATCAACAACGCTGCATCCGATGCGTCCGCGTTTTATATAAAAACGCGGATGGATTATGCATGGATGATCATTGTGATTTGTGATGAACCACTCTGTAACATGTTTGATCACTAATTCAATAATTACACAAAAGCGACACAACGTATTTTGTTCTCCCTAACAATACTTACACAACCAACAGACTTTGAGAATGGCGCTGTTCCAGTTAAAAAGGTCTTATTGAGCCAATAGCTCAAACTTTCATACATTGAGTAAATATGTGACACCTTTCACAAATTGTATGTAGTTTTCTGACTAAATGGGAACATTTCAGATTGAATTATTTAAGGCTCCACGTTGCCCCTAGGTCTAATGATGATCCAATTTTGGTAATATTAAGCAATAATGAGTAGAAGAGAGAATGGAGTTTACATACACTCCCTCCAACGCAGGAAACAGCCCCAGCCTGATATTTCAAACCAATTTGGGCAGAGTCTGCTGACATATAGATAAAGGGTGTTAATTACCACGTCTGTGGCAGATGCTATTCTAAAGCAAATAAAAGAAATCCAAGGCATATACCCAGCTTGCTTCAAGCTTAGAATATTAGAGTGGATGGGAGGAGACCTGGCATGGCGAGTGTATATCAATACATTAGGATGACCCCTTTATTAAAAAGTGTCACCCGTTGTCCAGCCAGCCATCCCAAAAAATATTTTTCCTTTCTCCAAATTAATTTCATTTAATTTGATTAAAAAACGCTTTTACTGATTAAAATTAATGAGGAGTTAATCTTAAAAATTAAGTTATGCTCTAGATCATTTCCTTTTAAATGACAACTGTACAACATACAACCCACACTCATGAAAATGTTTTCCACCAAATGAAAAAGAATGCACGTGTTTGTGCACCAATGGACACCTATTGGTACTTTTGCCATGTGTTTTTGAGTACATTGTTAACATTAAAGAGGAAATCAGGTCTTCTCATACCATGAAGCACACACAAATATGCATGTACGCAAAACACACATGCATGCACGCACGCACACGCATGCCACGCTCACACACACATTTGTATGACCTAACTTCAAGTCCTCAGAAGTGTAAGCCAAATATAGCAACAAATATAAACTGTTAACTTCCAAGGATCTGGTTATACATCAATTTATTTTGTGTTAACTTTATACAGGTGTGTGAATGATGCACAACCCCCACACACAAACCACACACACAAACAATATGCACATTGCTACATATATTCGAAAAAGAGGTAAAATTACAAATTTGTTTGGCACAAGGCTTAATTTCATAATTGATTCTGCCATTTCAACAAACACAACATGACACATGGCAAATTGATGCCACTAGATTTTGATTACCCCATTCACTTAGGGGCAGAGGAGATAGAGTTATGCCTCGAAGAAAATTAAGAAAAAGCTAAGGAAATGTTATTGTGTGTATGAAAAAACCTGCCCAACAACTTCTCCATGAATTGCAATGCCCGTCTGGTTTTATACAAAGCTGAATCTAATAAGCACCTAAGCACCCTAGATTTTTCTGTTTTACCATAAAACAATTATATTGATGCTCATTTGTCTACTCCAAGGATTACATTTATCCAAAGTTTGAAATCTGATATGTATGATAACTTTGATAGTTTTCAGAGATGCCACATTGAATTTAAAACAAAGGGAGAGATTTGCGAGGGAGCGCTTTGCGCGACAGAGCCCACACAGCCGGGGGGGTCCGGTCCAGGGGCAATGCCCCCAAAGCTCCGGTATTTGGTAGTGCTTTTAAAGCACCTTTGTATGAGCCCTTAAATACAGACATGACAACTTTGGAATACGCTTTCAGTATTCACATACCAAAAAATCAGTATTTTTGACCCAAAGAAATAGAAATGACCATGCATGAAAAGCCGTTAATGGAAACGGATAAACTTTAAAAAGGCTCATAACTTGAAAAACAAGCTATGTATACATATGGACTGCATCATGATAGAGCGCTCTTTTTTACAAATACAGCTT